>JAQFYC010001302.1:0-36409 GCA_034694165.1 Tomocerus mixtus | reverse complement strand
GTTGTAAAAGGAGTATACAGGAAGAATTTTCGTCACAAGCTATTGTATTTCCAAAGAGGAATACAGATTTCAAATCTAGCGATTTTTTCATCATATTGTTTATAGGTGTTACAACGATATCACTCATAACTAAAATTTCTGGCAAAAAAGGATTTCTACGATATGATCAAAAATTCTCCGGCTGCTTCAATTATTGAAAGTGAAGTTAAAATAGAAAAATTCAATTTTTTATTGTAAGCTCCCTGGACAAAAGATAAGTCCACTCTACTTATATGAGTTTAATGTTTAATGTAAGTGAAGATAGAAGAAAACAATATTAGGAATTTCCTTAAATAAGTGATGTAAATTGTCGTATGTAAATTCTCCAGCTAGCTCTAAGGGCTCAATTAGTATTAAACTATCAGCGCAAGATTTCTCAGCTTTAAAATCTTTCCAGGTTTGGTCCTTAGTGGAATTAATCAGAATTGTCATTTTCGTCACTCCTTTGCACCATTATATTATTCCCCTTTCTCTGTTATTGTCCCAACAAATGTAAATAATTAGGTTAGGTACTAATTGAGAAGTTAAATACTAAAAAACACCCTTTTCTTCCGAGATATGGTGTTTAACTTCTTGAAAATTAGCAAACGATAGAGTATTTTGCAGTTGTCGTACGTTTGATGGAGGCTCACACTAACATCATAAATACAATGACATTCTGACAATTATGTCGGATTTTGACTTTCGTTTCATAAAACAATTGTCAAAGCGACAAAATTATATTTGACACAAGTTCAAAACTCAATGTCAATGTCAATTGTCATAACAATGTTTATGGGACAGAATTCTTGACTGTTGTCAAGGTATTATGACAATTGTCGTACAATCGTTGTAGTTGTCGTTTTATAGGATAAGTCCCAGAAATCATAAAATCCACTGCCAATGCTACTTATACAATACTACTTATTATAATGTATCGTCAGATACATTTATGCGAATGTATTTTCTGTTCGTTCGTCGGGACGTCCGGACGTCCGTCCGGCATACCCACAGAAAAGATATCTAGTGAGTGTCGTACATGCTCTACTGTACAATACAGTCTATTGACATGCTGTACTCCACAATACAGTTACAATACAGTCCAATTTTCAATTTCATTATAGATTATATATTTAAAAGAAATAATTATTAAATAATATTTAAACAAATACATGGAAATGAGTTGGCATTTTGGTATTACTACTTTTACCACCGACGATACATTTAGTACACTCCGTTTGTTATTGGTTTATTTGTACTTGATAGAGAGAATGTGTACAGATATAAGACCCGGAGTTTCTATTGCCATTTCAATAATGCATTGGAAGAGCGAAATGAATATTCGACACTGCACTATTGTCACTTTATACTACATAATAATATGTATTGTGTATGTATCTATTGTACCTATAGGTATATAGACACAATACACAGATTATTACAAGTTACAAGCAAATATACCTATACTATAGTGCATCGATAAGACAACAATACAATACGATGACTTGCACAAAAGATTGAACACTACTTGCATACTGATAAACAGTATATGAAATACAAATTGTATGGGAAGACCTGGCATACTTACAGATTTTGCACAGATTTTTCTCTTTCAAAGGAGCAACCAGAACCATACGTACTAGTATAAAGTATGGCAGTGAGAAGACAGACAAGAATTTCTTCCTTCAGTTACATTTCTATTTCATCATGCCAAACTCATGCAACATCTTCACTTGAAACATCTGTACATCACACAAAGTGAAATAGTATTATGTCAGTACGTGTATGATTTCATTATGGACTCTTTTTCCAAATACTAGCATATATATTTATAATGATTCCACAAGTCCTTTACCCTTCATGTAGTGTTTTATAAGTATACTATACGCATCTGTAACTTCTATAATGCCTATCTGGCACTTGGCACATTGCTGCATGGGAAACTGTATATGTAGTTATTTGGCTATAGGAAACATGAGATATTAAAATAGTATATAGTATAAGTAGCACACTAATCCGGACCTCATCGTCACATACTTACATGTACCGTAATATACTTCACCTACTTACCACGGATATACTAGGCTCCAGCAAACGTGAAAATAAATGTGAAAAGTTTATCTTGTAAGGAGAAAACCCCGTCAGACTCAGACTTACAGACCAAGGTCGTATTAATACATCACTTACAATAAGGAAACGATTGTTGAATTTGTTCATCTGCAATGTCTATACTACTCAGAAGACAGAAAGTAAATATATCTGTGTAGCATCTATATTTATATATTGTATGATGGAGGAAGTTGGTTCAGATTCAGAGTTCACATTTCAGATTCTGAATTGCAGAAAGCTTCATAACCAGATAATCTGATCACCTAAATGTCTATCAGGAGATTTGAAAAATTCTTTTTCAGAATCGCATTTCTTTTGGTAGGTAATTGCGTATATGGTACCAACTAACTAAACAAACCAAGTACATAAGACTACTACTATATAATAAAATGTATGTACTACTAGCAGACACAAAATGGAGTTTCTATTTGTGTGCTTTCTGGTTACCGAGACACAAGTGAAGTACAAATATGTGTACTTTACTTAGACATATGAAAGAACGCTAATAAGCTTGTCAAACATCAAACATAATTGTTTGCACTTCCATCATACCCAGCATGGCACATCCTTAACTCGTACCTAATAGTAGATTCATTCCTATGAATGCACAATTCAATGAGGTAATTTGTACACGTACACCTATCATACAAACAAATAGCGGATGCACTTACATGGAACGGATGCTGTTGGGTATTTAAAGGGGCACTGGAAGCCTGGAAGTAGAATTTAAAGTGGTACCTAATGGAAAATTTTACTTTTCAGTTACGCACTGACACTAGCGAATATGAACTCAAAGATTATCCAAACAAGAACCTGTATAAGGCATTAGCAAAATGGGGGAATAGTGCTCAACCTCCTGTTCGCTAATCTACCCAACAGCACTAATTGATGCAAAAATAGAATAGCTAGACAAGTGAAAAGTGCTGTGGCTGTAGCCACAGAGGTATATAACGCAAACTTTTGTCCTTGTTCTTGTACATATTTCCTTTTTTATTTGATATGAGAAACTACGATTGGAATTGGAAGAGGTGAAGAGGATGACAGGAAGCCTTTTAGCCAGTCTCGCCTAGATTTCCTAAGTGAAGTAGACGCCTTATGGTTTGTCAGTTTGTCACTTCTGTCTAAACTCTGAGCAAGTGCTAAACTGCGTAATTACAGCTAGATTAAATGGTGCCAGGCACTTGAACCAATCGGGGATTTCAGTCTTCGAACTTCATACGAGTTTACTGCCACATATTTACAACATATATGTTTTAAATACTCAAACCGCTGTGAGTATTATATTGCTAACACAGTTCAATATAATGCACAGGGTTTGCCCAATTTAGGACCTGGACCCTCTTCATAAGAGACTAGTCTATATGGAGAAGTCACGATTTATAATGAGAAAGTGTCCTGGGTCTGTTCAATAATCGCATGTTGGGTTTATGAGAGATACCTATAAATTTATCAGAAGTACAATTATTTGTTTAATAGAAGATCTCTACATTAAAAATGGATACTATTGTATCTGCAGTATACTAGTATAGTTTACGATTTTACGTGGTTGGAAGGGCAAATTCAGAAAGTTTCAAAATCTGTTATTCCTTCCATCCTGTACAAAAGTGTATAATATATATCGTACATACAGTTTAAGCAACTTTGGGGCATTTTTATTCGCAATCATGCATACTAAATAAATATATAATTGTATTATACGATGCATATACAACTAGTTACATAATAATGTCAGTTTTCCTTTACAAATCATTTTTTTCTGCTTTCAGTGACATTTATGTATAGGTAATGCTTAATGGAAAATGTGTGTTTCAAGTAATACGACAGCTGTCGGATTATGTTTCTATATTTAGGTCCAACAGTTGCTTACGACATTGTTCTCGGTTTCATTTCCATGAATTTAAAACGCTGACTCAGCTGTCGCTGTCATCATCCCCCAAAGCCCGAGGGACTCGATAGTTCAGAACTTTTCATTTGTTTTCTGCCATTTGTGGCATGGTGGGTGTTAAACTTTATTGCAGCAGGACAAAATTGCAGTGTTGTAGGTTGTAATATTAAAGGTATAGACTAGGTAGGTAAATAACTGTGTAGGTTTTGTATATCAGAAGTTCCAGGAGTATAATCTGAGGTGAACAAAATTGGGATACTATCTTAACTTACAACATTTATCAGCTAGGCCTTACATAAAAAATGAATGAGAATTTAGTAGTGTCATGTCATGGGTCAATTAAACTATACAGAGATATCAAACTCAAGGTATCCATAATGTATCCACCTACATTTGCTTCATACACAATTTACAAATAGTAGGGCTGTGCTGTGCGGTGCCTAAACTATAAAATGCTAAAATTTTTAGATATAGAAATATAGGATCCACAGATTTAATGACATAATAATGTACGCTTCTTCGAAAAATTGTCGAGTTGGTCTTCGGCATTCGAATTCGATTCGAAAGGCTGTTGCGAATCGCATAATGGACGACTATTGCACGCACAATAATTTCAAAGACAAAGAAAAATTATTTGGCGGTAATTTTCAAAATGTTTCTATGGTTTTCCTTTGTTGTAGTAGCTTGCTATTGGTGAATATGGTGAACAAGATTTTTCTTCATGAAAATGAAAAGAAGCAAACTGGAAAAGATAAACTGGTGGCTTTAGCAGAGTGGTTACATATTTTTAATCGCTCATTTGCTGGATACTCTTCGATTTGGAACTTGGAACTAGGAACCCTGAAAAATCATAGTCAGTTACAGTATAGCTAAAAATAATATTTTAATTAAGTGAATCAAACCAGAGCTTTTCTTTTCCAGTCGGCTCTGCTTCTAAGTAACTGACCAGTTTCGAATTTCCTCCAACTTCATATTCATCTATTCTCCCGTATTCTCTTTAGAATCATGATGGTAAGTCATAAATTATTTATTCTTTTTGATTTATCCATTTTCTTGGGGTTAGCTTGGGGGATAGAGATATTTAAACAATTCATGAGATATTACAAATTTTTAAATATTGAACGTAATGGAGAAATCTTAATACATCTTGATATATGGGTATTTTTTAATATTCCAGCAGCTGTGTCGAATTCCCAATTATTACGGGCAGTCTCCCACGGAAAGGAATCTACGGACACGACGTAATCTACGATCTAACAGAACTCTACGATCAGATTGGAATTCTTTTCCAAATGGAAACAACTCATCGGGGGTTACCTTAGATTTTTCATCCAGTGGTATATTAGGAGTAGCCAGACCCAGCAGACATATTCCGGAGCAATCAAATTCATTTGCTTTTGATGAGGTAAGTAAATTACTTCTCTTAGTTCTCTTGTATTTATGGACAAACTATTTGCAAACTCTTTGTTTGCTACATCTATATAAAAATGTTGCTGTTCAGGATCTGCAATGGAGGGGGGAACCTATTGAAGAGCTTGCTATGGGCGCTTTGGTTACAGCACAAGGAATTATCAGTGTTCGTCTTCACAGCTCTCTTCGTGTTGATATCACAGTTGATAAGGCTATTCGAATCATCAACCACAAGGTATCTATTCGTATTTCTGTATTTTTAACCCTTTCATTTCTTCATTTTTATTGTACATATATTTGCATAAATAATACAGCCTAGCGTAACTTGGATTTGCCATTGAAATCTATTTTCAGTATGCTATTAAATAGTTATAGTTATATTCCATATAGTAATATCCATCAAAACGAAACCCATTTTAATTTTGGAAGGCTTGAATACTAATCAAAATCTAACTTTAGTTAAGCGAAGTAACATAATATCTTTATATATATCCGTATTTGTCCAAAAAAGTAATGCGTAATGAAATGACAATTTTTTGTATACATTTTCGTCAGCAGGTAGGGGTTATCAGTAAACTATGCTGTTTTAGTTTTATCTCACTATGATTGTGCCCTTATGTTTATATTTTGTTTTGATTTATGTGTAATCAATAATTAATGACGATATTAACAATTCTCAACACATACTCATACCAATCTTATTGATTCTAATATTTTTTTACTTTGCAATAGAGTCGGATAATCATGGCACTGAGCTCCAATGGGGCAAACGCTGCGTTGATACACCCCAGTGGCAGAGTTTATCAATATGGCAGCCGGGTTGAAATAAATACTGTTGACCCTAGAGGAAATAGCAAGTAAATACCTGTTATACCTATACGTATAGTTTTTATATATGATAAATTATTCAATGTGACAGAATTTTTCTTTTTTTTTTGCTGTCCTAAGTCCTACCCCCAGCTTCAGTCCCATATTGTGTGTTTCTGTTTGATGTAGCGTAAAATGGAGCTTAAATTAGAATGTGTCATTTCTGTTATACTCTAGGTATGCAAAAATGTGGTACAAAGGAGTGAGTTTCACTAGCGAACATTGTGCTCTTGTTTATCTGGTTGACCAGGCTGGAACTCGAACTACTACTGACAACTTTTCAGATATGGAAGGTGATTTTTCAATGCCTGTATTCCTGTCGACGGCACAATATGGCCCAGCTGCTATTTCCGAAGCTATAAAACTTCTTCAAAATGTACAGTATTGGATAACTGAGGAAGGTGTTGAAAACTGGGTTGTCAATGGCATTCGTGTATCCCAGACCTCTGATGGCTTAGTTCGGTAAACAATATTTTTGTTTTTATTTGCAAAATAAATTAAATATTGCAAATTTTAGGAAGCTCGTTTAAAGATTTCTGTTATTTATAGTGTCGGACGAGGAACAAGCAAATATAGTATTCGCACATCTCCGAAAAATGGAACAGCTAGCTTGACCACTCCATATGTTCATTGCACTGCTAGCTTAGGAGTCGGAACTGGGCCAGGAGGAATGGCAACAACTCCTCATCTTTTCGTTAAACGTGGAGAAAGACGAATGCACTACGATGGCCAAACATTCATAGTAAGAAATGCTGGACATAGTGCTGGTTTCGATGAAAATAACCAATTGAAAGTATATTAACAAAGTCTTTAGAAGACTCCAAATTTCACTATAACGCATGTAATTATTGTAATTGTTGCTATTCAGTGACAAACTAGTCTAACAAACCCAGTTCAGAATCCACTTATATTATTAACATGTATCTATAATTCCGCCCACACAAATATGTTTATATGTATTCGCATTCGCAATTCGCATTCGCTTTGAATTTTCGCAAACGATAGTTAGGAAAAACTATTAACTCAACATAAATCGTGATTATATCTTTATCACTAATAATATAGTCTGTCATGTATGGTTGATAAAATGAAAAATAAAGAGTATGAGATATGTATTTTATAGTACACTTTTAGACAATTGCCAAAACTTTATTGACTTTAGCTAGTAGGTAAACAGTCAAATAGTTTATGCTGTGACAATTGTGAATAGTTTACGATTAATAGTTTGCAATAAATAGTACCTAATACTAATATGTAGTAGTAAATGGTCACTGTGTCGACATTCATGTGTAACTTGAATCTACTTATGGTCCCAATTGTTCCTGATGATCAACATTAGGTATCCTATTTAGTTTCAAGTATTTTTAGTGAAAACAAAATTGTAATCAAGTATGTTTACAACGAGTGTGAGTAGATAAGTACAGAAAAAACATTATTGGATTATTTCAACTATAAGAAGTACAGTGTGCCATAAGATTGTGATGGAAGTTAAATACTTATACTTTACGTATAATGAAAGTTCTTACAAACAATGTAAAATATTAATTATCTGTACTTGCATTTTTCTGGTTTTTAACATATTTGTATTTATCAATAGACGATACCTGTAAGTATTAGGTACTGTAGAATTATTTTTAGGGGTGAGCAGTAGGTGTGCATATGCATATTAAGTAGGTTGCTTATATTGTGCTGTTATAGTTTTTTAAGCGTTTGTGTAGCATGTAGGTAATAATATAATCAGTAGTTTTGAGAGAGGATACATGCAAATATGTTCTGCGGTGCTTATTGGTGAATCAACAATCAAATGCCTGAAAAAGGAAGTTTAACACAATGAAAGCAGAAAAATCGGGCGACACCGATACAAACTGACCATACTTCATCCAGTTTAAAATAGGTTACAACGGAGAAAAAAATGGCAGACAGGAAATTAATGATCCAGCGATCTTCTGATTATTTTCGATTAATTAAGATTGTGATGACAATGATATATTGCAACTTGCAACGTTGCAAAACAAAAAGTTGAACTTGGGGAAAGCAGAGAGATCTACAAGATTGCAGAAGCAGCTTTGTGCAGTAGAAAATAACACGGGAAGTGAGTGAAAGTTCTGGAGAAAAGTTGTCGCTGGGGTAAAATGCTTATACTCGTCGAAAATAGGTGACGCGCATTGTGGCTTCATCCTTCCTGTAGCAGAACTAGAGTATTTACAATAAGCAAAGCCACCAGCCACTGTCTTCATCCCTATAATATGCACTTTTTGTTCTCTGTCGGGCTTCGGACAAATATTGTACATTTCATAATGTTTGCTTTCACTTTGCATACTTCTGTTTAGTTGAATTTAATTTGGCATGCACAATAAATGATTAGTACATACAGTATATATGTAGGCTATGAATTACACTACAGTTTCATAAGCCAATTTATGTATATTTAAAAGCGAACATATATGCATAGTAATTATGCTAAATGTAATAGTATTTGTAAATAAAGTTAAGCGTAATTATTATATTCCTTTGTTGCTTACTTACTTTCAACCAATGTTCGCTTTTTGGTTGTCCTTAAACTACTTAGCTTAAACACTTGCATATGTTCAGATCAGGTTGTTCCCATTACGCGAAATATTTTACTTTAAAAAATGCATTTGCAAATGCTCTATTAAAGGCAAATCAGTGGCAGCGCTTCCCGTGAAACGGTGTCATTTCAGCATCTCCCCAGTGCGCAGTGCAAGAAAGTGAAACACTTTCACCGACCTTTATTAGGATCCGGCTTTTAATAGGCCATTTACGGTATGTAACAGTGTGACGTTTATATACTGCACAGTCCTAATTTCTCCATGTAAACTTTCACCATTATATTTTATGTATTAATGTACTTTATTACTTACCGTGTAAACTTATAGCTGCCTTTCATTCAGTCACATTTTCACAAATGTTAAATGTACCCTCTCCTGGAAATGTGGAGTAATAATTATGTGCGCAACTTATGTGGTGGTGAAGATTAATAGTTGGAGATACTAATAGGATTATGCAGTATATAAATGTCATACTGTATGTATTTAAGGCAAGGAAACGTGACGAAGCACGCAGGTAATAACAACCTTAAATTCAATCCTTGAGTTGACCCTTCTCTTAAGATTCAAAGCCAAATGCAGAAAACTCGACCTTATGTATAAAACTAAAACTTACTCCCTACATAAGGAAGCTTTGATTGTGAATTGTCTATTTGGAACATTCAAACAACACTACTACGAATGCTCATGGTAGATTATGTTTATTATGATAAATCATTTTGAATCAAAAAAAAATAGCATGCTTCTAAAAAATACTGAATAACAAATGCCAGCTACCTTCAACTTTCTACCTTGCCTACCTATGTACATGCTGTATCTACATGCTTGGCTGTCGGAAGTATGAAGTACGTTACGATTACGAAAGCTAGAATATCAATGAAGTAAGCGTTCTAGTAAATAACTGTGTTTGTTTTGAATGTCAAAAATAAGAAAACATCCTTCGATTCTATAACCTATTGTGAATATCTTACTATCTCAAGGTTCTATTCCCTACCCTTCCAATTCAATGGTTCACAGAGTGAAAATGTAGCAATAATTTTTATATAAGTAACTGCCGCTTCTACGTAGTATGGCGTAAATTCTCTATAATTTATCCCTGAAACAAAATACATTTATAATATATTTGTGTCAAGTTGACTCTGGATGATTTCCTAAGCATTGAAGCATATCATTCTAGTAAAAATTTTGCCTTTATGTATGTCTTGTAATTGTAACCTATTGGTTAGGTATTAGGTACAATATCTTACCGGGCATTACTTAACCATGGTGTGTATGCACCTATATCTTCTCAAAGCTCAGAAAAATAATCTATAAGAAGAATTTTAGAATATCTTTAATTGAAAATTAAAATAGTTTAAACAGGATACTCTGACTGAAATCGGAATATTGAGTACGCGAGTCCGACACGGATGAATAATTCATTTTCAAAATTTAAATAAACACGAAAACAAAATTAGAATAATTGATACAATTTATGATACGATACATACGAATTGGTATTGATGCAAACTATCTGTAAGGTACTCTGTACTGTACTGTATCCTAATCCATTATTTATTTAAACTGAGTCTGTAACGATAAGATTAGATATTCCACATAAAATAATTCCGTATAGCCATTTACTAAAGGATGGAAATTCTCCACTAACTTAATAGTATACCAGTACTACAAGATAATCTTTATCGTACATGCATATGAAATTGGTTCGAAAGTTTAGTACTTGTTACGTACGGATCCGTCGACGTATAGATAAAGTTGCGTATGTGAAAGATGTATTGAATTACTTAAAGAGTAGCCCTAAAATTGATATGATTATGATAAGCTGAGTCAAGTTAAGTCAAGTCCAACTCAAACGAATTCTAAAACCAGAACTACAGATAGTCGGCTCGTTGTAGCTTATTACTTATGTATTGCTCAACCATCTGAATCCATCCCTATTTTGTAATGCTAAACAAATTGAAAGATACAATTACATAAGTCAAACTTCTAGCTTGTAAGATGTCCACTACCTGCCGTGGCTTGGCTGGTAACTTGATTACTTTAATTCTACGTATTGTATTCTACATGAAGAATTTTCCAAAAATGTGCCTTTTGTATTCATACATACTAGTAAATGCATAATTCCTGTAAAAATGAAATTTAATTTAAAGTACTCAAGGAATAAGTAGATTTTCTCATACAAACTGAAAGTATTACTGCCTACTGCGTCATACGAAGATGTGTTTAGCTACTGTACTGCTATGATATGTTTAATATTTCACAAATTTACATTTATACGCGTAAAAACTTTCTACATTTTTACATGGAACTTTTCATTAAAAAGACAAGAGCCTCCTTATATGTATAATACTAATAAATGTTTGTAACTTAAGTAAGTTAAGTAACATCGTTTGTAACATTTTGTAAAGGTACTAGGTACTGTTGGAAAGTTTGACTGGTTTTGGCTGTTCATTGACTTAACTCATTCTACTTACTTATGCTGGACTAATACTTTGCATTCAAAGCGGTGGTTTCTTATTTCAATTGGTAAAATAGTTGCTAGCTTCTATCTTGCCTATTGAACATAGTACATACAATATATTTCTCCTTCCTGTTCTAAATAAACTACAGTGATGCTCTACAATCCCTTTTCACATTTCTTTCTCCATTATAAATGAGCAAATACATACTAAGGTTTACAATGCTATTGTAACTCGCAGGATTATCTTCTGGACAATACAAATAAATCTATAACCGCTGGATAGTTTTAATGAGCCAAGTTATCCGGCATGAATTTACTTATTTAGATTATGTAATACTGTAGCAGTAAATGACGTTGAAAAATATTAATCTTTAGTATATTGTTGAACAGGACCTAATCTCAAACAGGCAATTTTAAGTAGCCATAAATAATGGGTGAATACAGTGGTGAAAGTTTTGCATCGTAATGTAATCCATACGGTAAGGAACTTTTGAACAGTACTGTACATATATGTGATAGCCCTACAAGCGGTTTGAATCCCCTAAAACGGGAAAGAATAAGTAAGTTAAACTAAGCCAAGTGAACCGATAACTGTCCGTAGTCCATTCCTAACTAAACTACATCGTAAGAAATGCAATGTATAAGATTATAATATATAAGACAAGCCATGCCATAGGATTTACCTTTTGTATCGAAGTGGACTGGATTCTGAGTTTAGCAGACGAAAGGACGAATTGCCCGACTGGCTTAACTTATGTTCTCTAGCAGCTCCTTTAGTATGTCTGGAAGGATCTACTTTTCTAAGTGTAACATGTACATGTACATATATACAATGATTACTCGCCCGGGTTTTATTAAACTCGGACTGCCTAATAGAACAGGAGATGCGATGTACTGTACACGTTTACGTTCTACAATGTAAGTTTCTGTTCTATGTAAGTAGGCACCTATGTGTTTTCCCTTTATTCTTCTCACTGAAACTATGCCGGTTCGTATCTTGCTCTTATTCTTGCCTTCCCTTGCCTAGAATTGGCTCAAGGAGTGCGAAGAGAAAAGGAATCAATTGGAAATTCATGTTTAGTAGGGAATAATTCATGATGGAACCTTATGTAAGTTTAATACCGTTTTGCTCCTGCAATAAAGTGGCCAGCCACAAAGACTACTTATGCGGTTCCAGACCCAGTTCCAGCTTTTATCTTAGCTTCGGCTCCTTCCTCATTTTTACCCTTAACTAAATTCTGTTGTGTATCCTGGTTTTTCTCTTCTCAACATTGTCAACACACTATCTAAACCAAAACTACCTAAAGGAAGCATTTGGTTCTTTTCTAATGTCTGCAAACTATTCAAAATATCAGTTTACCATCATATTTAACCATTTTTTGTTAGAAACAATAAAAGGTGAAAAACCCCAATAAGCCCAAATCGTAGGACGACCTTACTCTGTTGTTTCCGTTACACTTTTTTGCTTTCCTTGTTAAAAGATATGAATTTTATTGTATATATTATAGGCATAAGATAAACTGTTGTTGCCCTTATGCCGTACTTTGTTACATGTATAGTGTACAGTATAAAACTTAAAATACGATTTTAATCAATCCACCGCAAAAAAGTCATGTAAGTATAATGGACCAACTAAAGTTAGCAATTAAAATCCTTGACATTTCCATTCGACAAGATCGTGATGCGCGTCATTCTTCTGTCACAATCCCATCAATACTTATGCATTGTCTCATCCGATTTGCTGGATATAATCTCTGGATGCTAATAAGACATCTCTCGCCGTTCAATCCATATTGCGATAGTAAATACCTATTTAGTTGTTAAAATAAGGATGTAGGTCCATTAATATGATAAGCATCCTTTAACCTTTAGCTCTGAATTTTAGCGTAAGAAAACCTTGTTAAAAGCTTTTTTTAAAGTATAATATGTGTAAAGTATTGTAGTATCAAGTATCTGCTTATACTTTATAAAAATCAATCAACGAATAAGCAATCGTGTTAATACTGTATCATATAATATTAGTAACGGCACATGCAAGACACACAACGAATGTAATAATACCTAACCTGCTATTGCTTCGAAAAACAAAGAAACACTGCTTGTGACATTACATAAGTAACCTGTGAAGATAAAGACAGTGTATCACAGTAAAGTATAAGTAGGTATTACCTATTGCCTACATAATACATTCGAAGGTAATAATAATAATAAATACAGATATAATACACCATAATAGCAAAATGTATCTAACCCTTCCAGCAACGTTATATAACTAACATAACCTAACCAAGTCAACAAAAACAACCCCACATCATTACATTATGCAACAAAATACCGAGAAAACTGTAGTGATGTTTATATAAATATATTAAGTATATATAGACCTGTATACACTGATGTGATATGTACATAAGTATACAAGTAGGAAGCTATATAGTAGGTATTAAGTAGTTATGCTACGTCTACAGAGAACAAAAAGCCATACTGTTAATGTTAAGTAGGTATCTCTTCTGTATGAGCTTGACTTTCTTAACTTTTCCGGAAAATAAATTCTGCACTCTTGTGGGGCATCCTGAATGTGTTTATATATTACCATTACATTACCTACAACAATATAAAATGAGACTTTCACTATTATATACTAAACTTCCTAGTTACCTTATCGTAAGATATACAATTTCACAACAAAACCTTCACTTTTCATCACATTCACATCTCATTGGCAATACAGCTATTATGTATGGTGTATTGCAAAGCATCTCACGACATAAGTAACTAAACGAGAAGGCGAACTAAGGTTTGCTGCTATTTCTTATTTCACCCCGTTGTTACCACCACTGTTCGTAGTAAGTAATTCAAGTAGCTGTACTGGATTTCTGGAGTCATGTTATGTCTGTAGATTGTATTATGGTACAGTTGTGCTATGGTCTATGGTGTGGTATTTTATTCTATTTCTAAGTATGTATTTCAGAGTAGGTATCTTGAAATGGTAAATATTTTTTCTAGTAAGTATATAGTATCAGTATCAGTACCCACAGTACAGTACAGTAGATTCTTTAGAATTTTTCTCATTGTTTTGTCCTTTAACTCGTACTTGTATTTGGCGTTGGTTGGCTTTCACTGCAATTTTACATTCTGTTGTGTGTACGACTTGGTTCGACCAAATGTTATAAACTTACCAGGAAGAGCACATCAAAGTAATTGCGGATTTTATTGCACTCGCCTACATTTTCCGCATTCAACATATCAGTATGGGTATTGGGGAAATCCATGTAAGATACGTACGCAAAACGTACATAAGTCTTTCTTTCTCTTTCTCACTTGAGCAACCTAAAGTTAAGTGTTCAATAGAACAGAGCATAGCTTCCCGGATACATTATACTTATGTACGTAGTGTTACCTTACCTATATACTTGCTTTTACCGAGTTTACCGTACCACTACCATTGGCTTTTTTTGGCCCTGTACTTATATGCCCATGTACAGTATCACGACTGCTGAATACATTATGTAGCCCGGTGTTACCTTGGCAAATCTTTCTACCTTATGTTAGTGTGCAATGCATAGATGCGGCTGGGTAAATAAATAATATCGATAATGAGTACAAGGGAAACCCTCTAAATCCAGATTCTATATTTTTAGCTGTGCCTAAGAAAGACCCCAGGAAGGGGTCCTCCAAGAATGGCTCAAAAAAAGGGGGAACCTCCAAAAGAGGAGGCACTGCTTGAAGAATCTATAAAATGTCTTATATCAGAGTTTGAAAAGCGGAAGTCCGAAGTTGGATTAACTGTACCCAGGCTTGTAAATGAGTCAGCTGGAAAGTGTGGAAATATTCCAGCTTCCTTTATCAGATTTTTTATTGCTGAATGGGAAAAGCGAAAGTCTGAGCCTGGATTTACTGTTCCAAAACTTGCAAATGAGTCTGCTGAAAGGTGGAAAAAGATGTCAGCCGCAGATAAGGAGCCATTCCAGAAAGAGAATTGTTCAGACTGCAGCGGATGCAAAAGCTGTACTCATACACAAGACAAAGAAAATTGAATTTGATCTTAAATATGAAATGTATTTAGTTTACAAAATTCATTAAGTTCATTATAATTTAACTACCTAAAGCAATTATGTCATTTGCAATCTGAAGCAAATACAAAGTTTCGTCTTTTCAATTATAAAAAGTACGACTTTACAAATATTTGCATATTCGCATCTCAACATTGCATTATAGCTTAGAAAGATTGGCCAAAAAAACACCGGGTTACATAACTTTCTTAACAGTCGTTATAGCAGATGCATGTAAATACATTAAGTGTATGCAAACCCCAATAAGTTTCGTTTTATCACATTACATTCTACATACTTACTACTTATACAATAAACAGTGCAGGATTCTATACTATATTATAATTTCCAAGCATCGGTCGGTTGTCTGTGTGTGAACACCTCCATCTAAAATACCAGGAGGCAACATAGGTTCATATTAAATGGTGGATAGCTACATACTGAAAAATGGTGTAAGACAACATACTGCTATTTAAAATGGGGGACGGAAACGCAGGTCCATTTAAAATGGTGGGAGACAACATAGTGCTATTTAAAGAGCAGGAGCAACATAGGCCCGTCAAAAATGTTGGGAGGCAACGTAGGTCCATTTAAAATGGGAGGAGTCAACGTAGGTCCATTTAAAATGGGGGAAGTCAACGTAGGTCCATTTAAAATGGTGGTGGAAGTCAACGTAGGTCTTATTTAAAATGGTGGGAGGCAGCACAGTGTTGTTTAAATAGCGGGAGGAACGTAGGCCCAACTCATAGGTTAAACGTTATAATTATATGTTATACATTTCTAAATATTACAGTCATCTCCCGTACCCTAACGGTCCGTTCTTGTAGCGGGGTAGTTTCTAGTATATAAATAATGCCATACTTGTAGAAGTAGTAACTTCAAATTCCGTTCTCCTATTTGTACTTATACTACAAAACACAGCTACTCACCAATGCAATGCATTCGTTTTTGTTTTATGCTGTAGATGTAGCATTTATTTGCACTATTGGATATGCATGTATGTGTATCTGTACTTTGGCTTTCGTATTGCATTTTTAAATGGCATTGTGATATGGGGTTCAGTTTCAGTTAAAAATTGTTAGTTTATGGTATACCTTGCATTGCATTGAAAATTGCAATTCACGAGCTTTTTGTTTATGAAGTCTTTCAGATGCTTTAGCAGAATTCTACGCGGTTATACCTATAGGTATCGGTTCATGCTAAGCATGCTACTTCTATATGTATAAGTAGAATGTTCATGGTTCATAGTATCGAATGAGAAAGTTACTGGTGGTAAGTAAAGAAAGGAGAAAATGATAAAAGCAGCACCTAGAGTAAATGGCTATTGAACGTAGACAAGACACTATTACATATTTATGATCTTCTCCCATTTTATCCATATAATCTTTCTCCTCTCTCCTTTCCTCACTCAGATCCCTTCAACATTTCCCTACTCTCACCACAACATTAAACGAAGGTACATCCAGCGCTTTCTTTTTACCCGTCTCATGTCACCCTGCCTTTATTGGCATGATATGAGTGGTCGCAGCAGTCTGCATGGCCCTAGATGAGATTTTTGCACCATTCAATGCAAGAGGCAAGGGAAATTTTTATTTCTGAGTATAAGAATGGATTATTCATATTTCAGAGTAGTTTGTTACCAATATTGTTGACGAAACTACCCCATTATTGCTTCACTTTGGTGTACCTACTTACCTACTGAAACTGTACAATCACATTGTTATTGGATGAGGGAATGCTGAATGCATATGACATTATCACCTACGGGGCACCAATTAAGTATTGATACACAGTATAAACCTTTTTAGCTTTCACCTTTCTCAATTTAACTGCGTACACTTGTACAACCGATTGGAAGGCATGTGACATTGTTATAGGAGAGTGGCTATTAGCATCTATATTTTGAATTTGTGACAGTAGCTTACTTACCGTTGGAGAACTAACTTGCATAGAAAGTTAAGCTGTACATATACATATTTACACTACAGAAATCTGTAATTCCAAAATGCCGATTATCATTCAAGGCAATTAGAAAGTAGGATTGAGGTTTGCGTACCATGATATCTGCTATATAAACTGCTTTAGCGTCTGTATGCGGTGAAAGCATTTCTACTTTCTCCCATGCTTCCATATTTATTTGATTCTCTGTATTAGCTGAATTGGTACCTGTAATTGTTATCCGCAGGCAACAATACTGGTTGTTTTCCATCGTATAGTTTTTTAAATCTATTATTCTGTTATCAATTACTCGGTAAAATATTACAATAAAAATGACAAAGGATCCTGCTTTGCAAACTATTTTCGTAGGTTAAAAGCAGAGGTTTCTCAAATCGTCAAAGAACCAATATGTAGATTTAATATGCCATGAAAATGATTAGTATTTTGGCATTTTTTCACTTTTGCGAGGACCAATCGAATTCCGACAATCAACTACTATAACTATCATATTCAATTTTATTCATTTAATAAGGAAAATACTAGGAAGAAGTTCATTTACAAAATACCTGGTACACACAATCAGTAAAATGCAGATCATCATTATCTAGCCCAGGCAGAGAAGCAAATTATAATTCGGCCATTTTCAATTGGATATTTATTTATGATATGTGCAATTGTTGGCAACATCTAGTTCCAATCTTATGTGTGTCGCAATTTTAAATCAATGAATAGTTTAAAATATTCCATGGAAATGGTGACTCAAAATGTCAACTAACAATAAGCCAGTAGAATCTCCTGCCATTTTGACATATCCTTCTAAACCAGTAAAAGTCTAGAATCTACTTGTATAATCTATGCTAACTATTTTCATTGCACGGCGCATGTTGGCACAATAGTAGTTATATTTGCAGCTGCTACAGAAGTACAGAACTGACTGTTTATTCACTATTTTCTAGACAATCAGTCCTGTATTTATGTCCACTTTCTGTTATTTAAATTATTTATTTAAATGAGAAGGTAATATATTTTATTGAATACCGAAATGTGATGTATGATGCAACAGACTACATACCTGATAAGCTAAAATAACCGTCACTATCAGCTAATAGTTACTTTACATATTGCATGATTATCATAGGCTCCAGGGTTCTTTGTGCCCAATTTGCCATTCGGTTGAAAACGTGTCAGATCGAAGTAGCAAATAGTCTTATCGTTGTTATTGTAATATCTAATTACAATAATAAGTATTCATGGGAATTGCATAAAAAATGGTGAAGCAGATCCAGAACTGCTTAATAGAATCCTACTGCCGTCATTGCAATGTGATCTTAAAGACGTGATGGTATTAGCGATAGCACAGGAAGTTTCTAGTAAAGGAAATATTATGTATGTATCTAAATGTAGCACGTGTCATTGAATTAGGAAGGATTATTGAAGGTGTGGAAATCTTAGCACTTTTGCACGTTTCTGGTATATGCAAACACGAATTTTTACAAGACACATTTGTAATGTAAAATGCAAGTTATTCAATAGGAAATAATTTGCATGTGAAATTTTATTGGCATGACGCAAAGGCTCATTCGTGTCCTCATTGTCAGTACAATGCAGTATAAATAAATTACCAATAAATATTCTCCAGACAAGACAGACCAAGAGCAGGGCAGTCCAGGCCAGACCAGGAGTACAAATAATAATAACGGGAGAGAGAAGGATAAACATTTTAATTTATGTATTAAGCCGTTGTCGTTGTGTCTCTTTTGGTAAGATGATTCCATGCTATCAAAAAAACGCAAGTTTAGTAAGTAAAGTAAGCTGTTGTTGGTGTTAGTGTCTTGGATGGAAAAGGGACAATCAAAGAATCTCAGTTGGATTCTTAAACTGAAGGATTTTACATATAAAGGACCCTTATGGTTCATAGATTTGACTTTTTCCCTATTTTTATGTGAAATAACGGGTTTTTGTATATATCTTTCCACATAGAGTGGATGTTCCAGCCTGTGTTGTAATAGAATTTACACACAGAAACTGAACTGTCCGTGTAGGTAATATCTGTAGCCATGAGTCACACGATATCAAGAGTAAGAGCAGAGTAGCCTGGTTTGGTCTGGTCTTATGTATAAATGATTTTCCTCAGGAAGCTTATGTTTTGGAGCACTACGTACATAAGTGAATGGACTCTACATTTATACCATACTTGAGTTTACTTCAAGAACGTACATAAATAAAGGGAAAGAAATAAAGGATCTGATCTGTTTTCTTATGTAGTATGTGAGTATTTATATCTAAGTATAAATGTCTTGTCTTCTTTTCACTCTAAAATTCAAGTAGCAACTGTTTGTAGTGTGTTGTATTGTATAAGTATAGCCTGAGAGCAGTTGTTTGTTTTCGTGGATGGGGATGTGCTACGATTCAATGGCTACCAAAGCAGTCACATCCAAGTAAGTGAAGTAAGTAAAGTACAGCATCCAAAATACAAACAATATGGGCAGATTATGCACGCAACGGCTATTGCCTTGGACTATCTACATCAAAAATCGGAATCGTTTAGTTTACTGAACGTTATGCTACTGACTGTGACTACTGGGCTCCTAGACCAAGCCAGACCAGCATACTTACACTTACTGCCTTTTAGATCTCTAAAAGTGAAGAATACGATACAGTAAAATAGTGAGCGTATGAATAAATGCATGGGGGATGAAGCTGAACGACCAAGTCAGCCCAGGCGTCTCAACACATATTTTATTCTGAATTACTACTGTCTTTCGGAGAATACTTGACCTTTTTGACCCAAACCCTGCTGTACATATCTATGTACACTTTTCCCATACGCTTTTTATATCGAGAATCGAGTCTATGTATTTTCGGTGGATGGATTTATTCGAAATCCTTAATATATACTTAATATAACTATAGATACCTTACTTCAAGGTGATTCGGCTCGTTCTCTTCGACTCTACCTAAAGATTCAGCTTTCGGACGGACTCAGAACATAACTGGACTTTTATCAATATCACGTCTAGTAGATAGGTATCCGTATTGTAAGTAATATTCAAGATGCTATTTACGGTATCCTTATACCGTCCTACTTAAATAGCAGCATACGTTGCTGGAAGTACAGCCAGCTACAAAACCTTCCTTTTCTATCCATCTGACTTACCTATAATTAATTTGTTTTGAAAAATCAACAGCACTAAAGCATTTTTGACATAAAATTTGTATGTAAATACCCAGTTTTGTAGTATTCTGGTATTCTATGTACATATTAGTATGCTGTCATACATAAATGTATTCGTGTACTGAAATTGGCCTGCTAATACTATATTGTTGATTTTTGTTTGATATGATACGTGTGCGGAAGCCAATTGAATATTGACGTACTTATACTTATCTGAAATATTTTAAGATTCTTTGTGTAAAATATTTCATTTTCAATTCCAGCAGTACGCAGAAGACCCTACTACGCCCTTGCTTATTCCTTCTGACATGGTATTGCTACTACTTAGCTGGTACTGATACAGAAGGGTTTCATTTAAAGAAGCTTTACCATACATTTGAATATCACAATGCACGGGATAAAACTTTTTTAGTGAAAACTGGACAGCAGCATTACTTTGGTTATGTAGAATGTGAAGGTTTTGAATTTTAGAGAGGAAAGTAGGAGACTTTTGCTTAAGATGAGGAAAATGACCATCTCTGCTCAGATATGAATATAATATAGTAGGGCTACTAAGGCTTGTTCATCCATACATTTATATTTATAAGCTAGCTACAAAGATACATAATATCACTATAACAAATAACATAACATTGTATAATATGACATTTTAAGGTACTACGTAGGATAATGCCAAGACAAGGGAAGGCGAGGAACGTGTGTGTCGTGTGAAAGCGTATCGTGTCCTGTAATAATACACTAAAGTAAGCCAAAGCCTTCTTATAGCTCCTGCTTATCTGTATCATATTATGGGCCGGATGCACATTGAAATTCATAGAAAAACGGGGTGGCTCATTTTTTCAATCGAATAACTCGGCAGGCTATTTTGTCTGAGTTGATGGTGTCCATACAGCAGTCGCCTGGCCTGGCCTGGCCTAGCTTCATCCTCTGTCCTGTGCTGTCCAGTCCACTCGAGCAAAGTATATAGATATATTATACATACTACACAACACACACTCCAACTCTAACTGAAACTCTCCAGAATTTAATGTGGAAACAGAGATCCAGAGAAGAATATTTGCAATCTCATCCCATATACGGGATATGCATGACTTTTTCAATCGAAATCGTCTTCTATTTTCTGACGACACCCTTCTCCATCCAAACTAAACTACTATTGTGTCTATGTACTACTTTAGCACATACAAATACTACATATGTACATGTAAGTACAATACAGTACAGTAACTCTTTTTTCTGTTGAATTCAAGTTAAATTCTAGGGACGGGTTGTTTTACTTCCTATACACTTATACTGTTACATAGCAGATTCAATATTAGAAGTAGGTATATATTCTTTAGAAAGTACCTAGTGTAAGGATGTATATATTTCTCATGCATGAATCAAATGGACCATGCTGAGGTATGTGATGTGCTCCTAATGCAATCCCATCTCCCCTGCATTCTGTATTGAAATAAGGTCTTTTCCTATTCCGATTTTTCTAATACACTCGTTTCGTTTTCGACTTTTTGAGTCCAAGTCTTTAGTTGCTTTACTATTCCTTCCTTTTGCTTAGTGTATGTATTACGTACATAGACGTTATGCTATGTGTCCAGTTCCAGTCAACTCGGTTTGGGCAAACCCGGTTTCCATCTAGCTCTAGTATCTTCGTAACTGTTACTTACTCCTTCTTCCTCTATTCATTGCTCGCTTGGAAGGACAATTTCTCTCCTGCCGTCCGGAGGATTTCTCTTCCCACCAGCAAAGCCCAAGCCAAACCAAACCACTTCTCTTTTCCTGGACGAATTGAAACGAAACGCCACCATCCCTCAATCCAAATCCGAATCAATAATAGACCCATTCGACACTCACGTAGTGTACATATTACATTTATAGCTTTCCACATACCTAGGTACATATAAATAGATCAAAATGGCAATACATACTCAAAGCCAATACCCAGCGGCATTCCCTGGCGACAAATAATCCTTCAGAATATTATAGATGTAGATGTAGTATATTTAAATTTGAAACTTTTCCACATCCTTTAAGATCCAATAGAATCCACATCCACTCCACTCTGCTCCAGACCAGACCAAGGTCCATCTTCAATCCTTATGTTATGTTATGTCCACTAGTACTATCCTAGGCTTGTGCCTTCCCTCGTTTTTTACATTTTTCTGTCGTAATGTACACTCAGTAGTTACATGAATACGAATGCATTTTATATTCTCGACAAAGTCTGTATGCTTTACGAGATTTGACCTTTTCTTACGCAACACAGAATTCTCTAAGCACCCTTAAATCTACTGGCTACTGAAGAAGTGAAGATGAGATTTTCTTTAGTTGTAGTACTGACTGACTGTAGATCTATCTATTTAATGTAAGGTCTCGGTACAGTTTCGTACGTACATTATACATAGGTAAGTAACAGTACAATGCTCAACTATCAGTACTTACTATATCCTAAAGTAAGTAGTTTAAGTTCAAGCCCGTCACATAACATCACATATAAGAATTCTTCAATTTGCACTGAGAGCTGAATTGCTACATAAGTAAAAGTAAACTAGGAAAGCAATGGGAATTGTGAATGGTTTGTGTTGACTTCATGTCCATGTCCATCCAAAACCCATACATAGTGATGATGGGAAATGATAGTCATTCAAAATATTCAATTTTACCTACAGAGCTCAAGACCGTTATTTACTTTTCAATAAACCAACTCAGTGTACTCTCATAAAAAATTGATATTCTTATTGATTGAAATCGCATCAACTCTTACCTATACATACACACTTTCCTGTCTCTGTGTCCATTTTAGCACTCTATCTACAATATCTAAATCTACCTTCAGTACATCAAGATTCAACTTTACTATTTGTATGGACTTTATTGTATATCCATAAGAGTATGTTAGAGTTGGGTACTATTTATGTAAGCATCAAGTAAAAGTACATACAAGAACACATAGATGTGAAAGCACTGCTTTCACCTTAAGTACATTATTATTATTATTATTAGCTCAGTTGAAAATTCAACACCAACAGAAGCCCACTATTGATATTGCTCCGCTGACGAACCTGGTCTCCAATGCGTTATTCCATAACGCTGATTTGGTCACTGATTGTACCACACGGTCTCTATTTGCAAATCAAGAGAAATTGAATACCAAGAAGAGTATATAGATAAATAGTAGTATTTACAAATTCCAGAGTTATGCAAACCAATGATGAGAGAGATTGATCTACTCGTCTGCTTAATATTCAATTTCCCCTGATTTGCAAAAAGAGACCGTGCGGTATTTATTTATGTATATATTTTACTATTTATACCGCTTGCTAGATAATAATCGTTTAAAATAATTTTTGGGGCCTATAATTACAAAAAATCTCCCCAATCTTTTTACGCAAATGATTTAGGTGAGTTTGGAATTGGGATACCAAGGTGACTCAAATGAGCGTATTCATTTACAGTGTAAAGTAAATATGAAAAAATTATAAACTTGGTCACTTATGGCATAAATGAACTTCATAGCACAAACGAAAGATATTAATTTTTATACAACCGGAGTGATGAAATATTTTGGAAAGGAACAGCCAACCCTTAATTAATTGTCTAATCATTTATGCGACGCGTCTCAAAGAAATGGATATCAATAGTACGTGCGAGAGTCAAGAATTCGATCAGCGTCTACAAGATAGACTTTTTGCTTTTGAAAATGAAACTCGGTGGATATTTGGCTGGAATTCGTGGATGAAAATATTAAAATTAAGAATTTTTAATGATGTCCCTCAATCTGAGTTAATATACGAGGATGAGAGTACATTGGAAGAAAATCTTCAAGATTTCCAAGCTTCCTACGAGACTTTCAAACCCTTATATTCAAGCGACCATGTCCATGAGCTTTTACTGGGTTTGAAAATATGGAGAAAGGTTCAAAGGCAGTCGATTAACTTACTCTCCTACACAGAACACAAATTTTCTGAAGATGGAAGTCCATATAAGAATTTCTCCGATGTGCGAAAGATAGAAATCGAACTTGGCAAAAAGAGGTTAGCAGAAACTATTGAAACAACCAATAAAAAGGTGGAAAAGTATCGAAGTCAATTAAATAGCGCTGCTGCTCAGTTGAAAATTCAACACCAACAAAAGCCCATTATTGATATTGCTCCGCTGATGACCCTGGTTTTCAATGCATTATTCCAAAAGGTTGATTTGGTCACTGATTGTACCGCACGGTCTCTTTTTGCAAATCAGGAGAAATTGAATATCAAGAAGAGCAGCCGATATTTACAAATTCCAGAGCTATTCAAACCATTGTTTGTCGGAAGATGTGATTTTCCAGAAGACTCTAACAAAGATGTTCCAAGTCACATCAACAGTATTTTGGAAATACTTCAAACTGGAACAGAATGGTATTTGGCTTGGACTGTATTTACTGAAGAGATATTATATCAGATTAATACTACATTGCCAGATAAGGTATCCCGGGCTTCATTGTATGAAAATACAGTTACAAATGGACAGTTAGCGCTTTTGAAGGGATTGCTTATGGAGGTGAAAAATATCTCAGATTGTAACCAGAAATCGGCAATAAAATCATTCCTGGCTGTTTTGGACTGTTTTATAAATCTTTTGGAGAAAACAAAAGCAGAATGTGAATTCTGGATACAAAATTTGGACAAGTTTTTGACAGAATTGGGAGAAGAGGACGTAAATGATGTTTCCAGTGGGAATTACATTACTCATAAATTATTCATCCTCAAAGACAAAGTTCAGCATAAGAACAGACATATCCACGTATCTGTCCTTTACCTCTACAAAGAAATCAACCGTGCCATTGATTTTGTCAAGTCTGAGTTCGTAGGCAGTGATGATTATGCAGCTTTGGAAGGGATTACTTCCTCTTTATTGGACCAATATACTGAAAACAGGAAAGATAAGATGGGTCCTGTTCCTCACGAAAGAAACGATACCAGATATCCACATTTTGAATACCCTGAAGACGATGATCTTTCAAAACCTTTGGGAATCCCTGATGAAATTCTTGCAAAAATGGCCCTAGACGAAAACTATCCTATTACAGAAGAAAACTTTTGGTCAGATTCGGCAAGTTTTGACCTTGATAGAAATGGTCCAGATGAAGACGAGTGTGATGCAGAAGTATTGCGAAAAATGAAGTTTTATGCTGAACAAGCAAACCCGAATCTACGAAATGAGAGTGATCAGAAAGATGGGGGTGTTGATGAGCCATCAAAAGAGCCACAAAAACCTCCAAAATCAAACTTTTCTCCTCATGCTTTATATGACCTGGAAAATATGGATAAATTGTATGGAGGGATATCTCCGGAAATACGTTTACTTGTGGAAGACTTAAATAAACGCGATGATGATGAAAAATCCCAAGAAATCTCACAATCAGTGGAATCAGAAAATTGAATAATATCTTAATACATTTGCAAATACTTCTATATTCTTATTGTTCACACCTGGAAATACATTGAAAGTGTCTCGAGTTGTGTTCTAGTGATGCACATTAAGCATTGTAAACTCTTAGCAAGATGGTCTTGTTAGTGAATTTCACAGAATGTAAATGAATTCAAGTTACAGCAATCAATATAAATCAAAAATATGAAATTATATTAATCCAATGTGTCCGCGTGCTAGTTAACAAACATTATAAGTGTATACTTCTTCGTGCATTAAGGAAACAAGGGCTTTAAATACAGTTGTATTTGTATAAAGAGGCAAACAATGGAATTGCAATAAAATGTAAGTGTACTATATGTATATGCGTATTCAAATATGAAATTCTTTTTTAATCTTATTATTTAATAAACACCGTAATGTACAGTTCATAGTTCATGCTCATGATTTAGACTCAATTTAGTCCAGTAATAATATAATAATGTCAAACTCATAATTAACTTGATAGCTTCAAAAGCCAAAGATGTAATAACAGTAATAAGTTTCAACTTCTTCCACGAGCATTTTTTATTTTGCTTTTCTTTAAGGAGAATTATTGCGTGCTGGTGGTTGATGGGTTGATGTAACAAAATAAATAGGCACCTATACAAATATTAAGTAGACAAGTGTTGCTTATAAATTCTAGTGTAATAATAAGTCTTTAGGGTAGTATACTACTTAATATGTATGAATATGAATCTTAATATCCATTAGGAAAGAATTACAATTCGCCCAATGGACTTAGGGTAAATGATTTAGATTAAGGAAGATGCAAGAAGAGTCTTCAAGCATTATTTATGATATTGACTCAATAAAATGCCTAACTTGGTTAAATTAGGGTTGACTTAAGGAGTAACGACATCTTTTTATGCATCCGTTCGTTGACAGTCACCTCTCAAGTGATTCATGTCACAATTTGTATTATTAATCCGTTTTCAGAGTATTACAATATTAATAAGACTACTTGTCTATGGTGTATAATTTGATTATTGACAGGAAATACCCCTATCACATCGTCACATCATGCATCACCCTCTACTACAATGAAATAATATGTACAATGCAGTCAAATTAAGTACACAGGGGGAGCTAAATTAAGGCAATTATCAATTAAACATAAATATATTCTCCTAACTTTCTATTTTAGTACATAATTGCCTATTTATTATATTATTGTTAACTTTTAATGTCCGTTACTTAACCAGCTACTGGGAAAGGAGTATAACGTTAGTCTATACGTTTTAATAATGAGTAACCGAGACGTTAAAGGATAAAGTACAGACAAGCTGTAATTTTATACTTTTGTATTCAGTAAATCTTCATCTTTCTTCTTAATTAGTATTAAGTGCACTTTTATCTTCGTTTGGAGAAGAATAATCGAGATTTTGGCATGTACATTATAGTTGTATACAGACGAAGATTCGTCTCCTTAAGTCATATCCCCGTCACAAAACAAAAATCTTCAGTTTCAAATTACAGTCTCTGTGACTATGCGTAAGTAATTATGCATTCAACATAATTAGGATTCGTTTATCTAGGTAGGCAACTAAAAATTACTTTAAATTGGAAGCCAAGATTTTTCAATCATAAACCTAGTTCTTTATATCACTTCACTACTCATTGAATACTTTCATGTATAATTTTCATATTTCGAGTGAAGATAGGGAACATCGCATTAAAAATTACTAATCTATTAATTTGCATATTTGAATTCCTCTAAGAATCACAACCTTAATATTCTTTCTCCGGCATAATAAAAGTTTTCTAACTAATTCCAAGCACAATTCACAACTCAACCTAATTATTATACTTTGTGGCAAATATTACGATTCAACTAAATATTTAAAGTGATGTCACAAAATCCCAACGCATTGTGGAGTAATAAGCTTTATTTTCCGAAGGCTACTTATAATGCATTAGTAACTATCTATCATGCATGTATCAATCTACTTGGTAGTTAACTATAGTTTATTAATGTCATTATTTCAGATACAGCATCTTCTAAATAGTATAACGGAAAAACATGCCTATATTATGATCCTTTAATAGAGCTGTAAATTAGCTTCAGATGTTACTAAAACTGGTTGGTCAGTTCGCTAGGTGTGAATTAAATATTTCCAGACTAATAATATTTCTTAGGTCTCATCATCTCATCTCACTTATACTACACCTACGTAAGCTTACAGTTACGACTTTTAGTATTGTATTACCCGATCACTAACTATCACATTTTGTAGAACGATTAATTCATGAATGAGAAGTATGGAAAAGCCAAGAATCAAGTTATTTTAATTTTGCGCATCTTGCCTTGTTCTTGTCTCGTCTTTGCGGTATAATGAATGTTTATAATATACCTGCCTACACTTAGGATGAGCAATAGGGTTTATGTTTTGTTGTTACATTATGCACCCTGTAGAGCAATTTGGTCGGCGAAATCAAAGTGGAAAATGCTTTGTTTATCTGTTTTATGCAAACTGATAGTTCTACTAGTTTAATTTCTTTGTGTAGATGAGCCGATGAGAAGAAAACATGCAGAATGTTACTGAGTGGTTTGTTATACGTTAATTATGATATGAATCCCATTATACGGTAGCTTCATTAATGGATTTTAAGTTCAAAGTCAGAGTTATGAGTAATTCAGAAAGTTATTACGTGAATTTGATTATTAAAAGAACTTAATTTTATCAAAAGGGCGCAAATGATTGGTTGAAGAGTTGTAGTCTGTAAGCTAATCGTAACATTAACTCCCCAGCATTTAATGAGTGTACAGTTCAGATACTCTTTCATATGTACAAAACGCAACGTTTTAATTCATTCTCTATGTAATTGTATTTATATAAATTACAACTAATAAGCAGTTGTTTGTAATGTAGCAAGAAAACAAGGTAAAAATTTTGTTTTTTTCTTATTCCTTAACATTATTAACTGTAATGTATCTTCATAAACTATAGTACAGCTACTGTTTTTATGTACCTAGACAATAAACTCACAAGCATATAAAGATCATACATTGTAATCATTTCCAACTATCTAGTTTAGTTAGAAATTAGTATGGCATAAAATGCAATTTCTAGAATACTAACTATACTCTGTCACAGGATAAACATTTACAGTCAAATTATGATCATATAGCCTAGGACATAATATTTTGCATGATTTAACTGGAACTTTAATCGTTTTAAAAATGTGTACTCTGTACAATATCTATATATACCTGTTTAATTATTTATATTAATAATCAGAAATACCAATCAAATCCTTATTTTAATTCATTGGCCTTATTAGAATCCTAATTTAATTAGTAATCTTAATCTGGTATGTTTTGTTAATCTCTATAATTAATTACTGCTTGGAAAAATTAACGTAATCAATTTAAGTAAATGCCCCAAAATGTTTACTCACCCTGCACATACTATTTATCCCGTAACATTTTCCGTTTATGGTTTGGGGTTGTTATTACTTACTATTATTCACTAATAAGCAGAGGAGCAACAATAACCAGAACAGAACAAGTCATAAGTTAAGTACCTAGATTCATATGCATGAATAGAATCGGTAGAAGCACGAAATGAGCCCAAGTAGAAGTCAAAACAGAAGTACTACTTATACAATTAGCTTAAGTTGTCTACTAACTTTCATTAGAATTCATTAAATTACAGTTGCTTACACATAGAATTTCAATGCATTCATAAATACCCTACAGTAGTATCATATCATGATAATTATTAAAGTGGACTGGATTGAAGAAATAAAAATACTCACTCAGTCACTTTAATGCTAAATTATGGTATGCTACATATGTTATGACTTATGATTAGACATAAGGGAACAGCAGGAGTAAAGTAAGCAGAATACATCACATGAGCGTTCCCACTCTTCCATCCACTTCCACATCCACCACACCACACCACGAAATGAAATTGATGATGATGAGATGATTTGATAAGATAGAAACTAAGTAAGTTCGTTCTTAAGTATAAGTAAGTTAGCAACCCAACAGAGTCGTAGCCTAATATTACAATGCTCACAATTGTGTGTACTTATTCACTTCATTAGATTATAAAATGCCATTGCTATTACTGCTCTATCCGTATGATTTGTTGCCAGGCTCCATACACTCTTAAGCTCATAAAAATGTATGTGCAGTTGTAGTGGAGTAGGACTTGTGCTCGCTCGTGTGACGATATCTTGAATTTGAGTGAGTAAGAAAAAAGCTCCCTATTTAAGTAGTTATTTAGGTACGTAGCTATTATACTTACATTTATACATTCAGACTCAAACAACACCCACCGCATGTGTTTTTATTTTATTTTATGCTCGCTACTTACTAACGTTTGGTTACGTATGTAGTAAATAGATTTAGTTAGCTACTTTACATTGTTAGTACTTTATTAGGCTAATCGTAAGATATGAACATATCATATTATTTTTCTTTTTCTTACATAAGTACTTAAGAGTTCAATTCAGACTTCAGAGTAGGGTGTAGGGTGACCTTAATAGTTGTATAATGCATACACAGATATAATATTAACTAGCAAAAGGGGCAAACCCACACATAAATATCTTGTTAACTCCCGCTTTAACTACAATAACTTAAGCTTTTAAGCATTCATGGAGAAATTACACTTATTTACGATTAGTATGATATTCATATTTCATTGAAACCTTTATGCTTTTCATAATCAACAGGAAACCAGCTTCATTCCATTATATGATTATATTATGGCCTTCTTACTTAAGGTTATTATGGCAAAGAAAGTCAACTCAATTCAACTTGAAGATGAACATTTAGATTTCTCCCCTATATGAAATGAGCAGCTCTACTTATACATATAAATATCTTATACGTGTAGGAACCTTATACCTGGAGTACAGTGGTTTTATATTTGGGTACTTATGCATTCATATACGTAAGTAATAACAACTTATCTGAATTAGGGATAAGTTTTTTTGTTTATTTCCTTTTTTATTTTAGTATGTTAGTTACTGAACGATAATAATTATTTTTCTAGGAAAACCCTTGGTACATACTACATACATACATACACACCTACAGTATTACCCATTGATTAGCTACGTTACATATTATATAAGTACACTAGTACACATACATATTACAGTTTACTCAGTTATTGCGGTAATCTATCTATATTTTGCTGCAGCAGTTATTAATGCAGTTTCTTCTGAATTAAATAATTTTTATGAATGTGTATAGTTCAGTAACTTCAGCAAGCACTAACTATATTATGGCGTATTGTTGTACTGTAACTGTAAGTATTTTATTTGTTTGAGTAGTACATGAATGTAGATGTCAACTTTTTCATTACTATCGAAATCTCGTTTTGCAAATGTGTTTAGTGAACATGTACGTACGTAAATAGAAAGTGCAAGTTTGACTTATTGGGACACATAATAAATAGAAACATAATACGAAATGTGGTGTGGTTTCCTTAGGTTAGCTTATTTATGATTCATATTCCAATTTGAGAACTGAAGTTGTTTAGCAATTCGTTTACGCTGAACGTTGGATCTTTGGTTGCTGGTTCTGGTTTCCATTTTATAGGATGTAGTTTTGGTGATGGTGATGTGATGTGGTGCGGTTCTGCTTACTTAAATAATAGTGTGCACTGTACATACGTATGCTCTTACTTAACTTAACTAGTTTAGGGTAAGCAGTAAGCAGTAAGCGGGTGAGCGAAAGCGAGTTAATATTAAAAGAGTATGTAATAGCTTCAGCATAAACCGTCATATTAGTATTAGTATTGCATTACTTACATAACACACTACAGTAGTACACTCATGCTTTTCATAAAGCCTTATTCAATTTTATTTGATTATATTATTGCATAAATACCAATGAACCCGAACTAAACGTACGTATGAGTTAGCAAAGGTACTTTATATACTTATTTCCATATGCTAGAAAAAGGGAATAAGTAAGACAGCTCGATTGAATCGAGCATAAGTTAAGGATCTTTGGAAATAGTCCGAAAAACTGATCCGTCCTCTCACCACACAACCCACAAAAACTCATTCCCATTCTCCTAATATATTTATTACATATTTCAATTCCATCTACCGCACTGCTATGGTTATAATACGGGAGCCGAACTAGTGTAGTGTTATGTATTGCAAATGAAGGAAAGAAACTACTGAAACTAGAATACACACTGAATTGACTATCATATTTTATCATATCAGCAAACTAGAATCATACCGAGAATTCCAGATCCTTTTCATTCCTGAACGACTGGTTCGTCACCTCCTCATTCTAAATCGACTGCCAGTCAACTTCGCCTTAATGGAATGTAATGCGAGGAGTTTGTTTGATATGAATATGAATAATAGGATGTTGAAGTTATAAGTAGTAAGTAAGTCGTTTTGTCCCCCGTTTGTTCGCCTCTAATATGCATGCCTACAAACCTACACGTATTCGTACCAGTTATGTTATTTACACGATTATGAATAGACTAGTGTGTATTGTGAGCACAATCTGCTCTATTATGCATTAACGTATGGATAGGTATCTACATAATGTAATATTATACTTACCGCCTTACCCATTCGGTTAACTTACTTTGGCCGTGCAGATTTTGAGCAAAAACTACTCGAGAAATATTTATCGTAAGTACTACAACCTGCTTAAATGGGTTTTCATATTTAATTAGTTTTATAATTGAGTTTATTTCCTTTTCAGCCTTTTCTGTTCTGTTATGTGTGCAAAAGTAGAAAACAAGCTGCTAATGTTATATCTGTACTTATACATACATGCACACTGTCTATGCCTAGACATTTTCCTTTGCCTTGCTCACTCCTTTCGTACTTATTCCCACAAAAACCACCGGGTGAGCGGTTAACAAGATAAACGTACGTATTTAAGATTAGCAGTACCTACTTGAGTTAGGAATATACAAACTTAATTTTCTCCTTAGACATAGATAAGCTCATCAATCGACTCTTCTCGCATGCAAAAAATGGGACGGATCGCAGATTATTATACCCACTCTCATTTAATGTATCCCTCCTCCAGTCCAGTTCAGGTGCCTTCTTGTTAACTTATAATACAATGTACACACACTAATAGCCAATATTATTTTTCCCATTACAAGATTACAACTGAGCAGCAAATCAACTTCGATTTAAATTCATAATACAATTATAAACTGATAAGCTTACTTAACGGGGTATAACATTTCGTTGGAATTGGTAGGTATCAAGAAGGTTAGAGCCTTCAACCTTCGCAGTTTGCTTACAGAAAATTATTCATCGAACATAATAAGGTAACCAGACATTTCTGAATAAATAAGTAACGAAGTTGAGCGGAGCTTGTGGAAGATTCATTAATTTTTTAATTCTAGTCTGTAAGAATTTTGATGGGACATAGCGAGGAAAGTCCTCCTATGTATGTATATGTGTGAGCATACTTAGCACTTGAATATAATATTTCTTGCTCATTCACTATTATTTTGAGCTCCGATGCGATAATAAAGGTAATTTATAGGATAAATACTCTTTTGACCCTCGCCGGTCGGTGTCGGTAATATGCGAAGGGTAATGCACACCTGCTGTAGGTGGAATAAATTTATTCTTAAGCAAACCTATTTTTTCCTACATTTATTAGCGCTTATCAGGCGCTTATTACCTTTTTAATTTTAAGTGATTTCCCATAATAGTAATATGCTTGTGATGTGCTGATAGTGGTCTATGGCAGACAGAATTATGCTTTGCGAAGTCTCCTCCTCGTCAAGAGCTGAACTCACAACATCGTAATTCTATATTCAAACTGGAAATGAACATGCAAAGGAAACACGTAGGTACCACGTTGATGTCTGAGCTGTACGTGCAATAGTACCTATCACAAACTAAGCACAGACAATTAATTTCCTTTCAGAAAATCTGTTTCGTTGAGATAATTAGGGAAACACGTTGAAGTAATAATAACCTTTACATTTCTACCTGTAGTTATTAAACAGCAATAATTATTCTTAAGACCATCAGTATATCAGCAAAGTCATGAGGATAGATATTAAGAAATACATAAGCTTGGGACATAAGTAAGAAGTTATAGGAAGAGTGTATGAAAAGTATAACATATGTAACATCAATTGATGTGGCAGACAAAATCTAAAGTAAGTACTCTGAATATTAGAACTAAAAATTATTATTATTATCAATTATTCGCAGACATGCAAAAAAAAAATTTGTGTCGAAACTGCAAATAATATCCGTATGTAATACAGCCCATATATCTTACGTGTAGATACAGATACCAGAAATGGCAAACGTTTGTCCCCTTCACATAAGAAAAATAACCCAAATGGAAAACGCTGAATGTTATATAGTAGAATTACGGTGCGACAATAAACATTCGTAAGATAAAGCGTTAACACCCAAAAACCAGCTTAAACTTACAATATAAATATTAAACCCTGTATGCGCCCTGATATTATAAAATGCAAATAGTTATTTAATAAACTTGTACTTTGTAGCTATTACCTCAAATTATGTAAACATGTTAATTGAAAGATAGAACTTGAACATTAGTAAATGTGTTTGTGCGGTTGCTGTCAAATAATGTTCATTTTGTTGTTGTTGAAGAGTGAATAGAAGGAAACCCCTGTCAATACAATGTATGTAACTCAAAACACACGACAGTTGGTGAGCAGCTAATGAGAAGGGCTGCAGACATCAAAATCAAATTCTTTGTTGTGGGCAATCGAATAGGAGATGACACGGGAGTGGAAGAGTAACGCGAAACATTTGTTTCATTCCAACAGTCATCTAAATCGTTGTTTGATATCTGATGCGTAAAATTTGCATACCAATTAAAATTATACATCTTCACCTCTCCACATTTGTATGTACGTGTCTACTTGGTCATAAATGATCATACAATGTATGTTCGCATCGCAAATCACAGAAATTCTATTGTTCTAGCTGCCAACCTCAAATTATGAGAAATACAAATAGTGCAGCAAGGGTCATTAGGGACGAAAAGCTTCAAAGTCAAAATTACCGAATCCATTGAAATCGAAGTAAATGTGGAGATAATGTACTGAACTACGTTTCAATACAGATATTATCGCAAATTCTTAATAATAGTAACTACTGCGCTCCTAATTATTTACAAATCGTAACTGAGCGAACGAGGGTATCTGTAGGTATTGTTGGCCAATTAAGAGCTTCTTACATATTATCCTTCTTTTCAATTGTCAAATAAAATGGTTAATTTGTTGCTCAGGCTACCATATCTGTCTGGATAATTGGTTTGGTTTCATCAAACACAATGGACAAATGTTATCTCAATGGGTAATTAAGTGAATAGGTAATAGGTATAGGTACGTTTTATCTAAGTACAACGGGAATTGTTTCCAGAAAGAAAAACTTTCGCCATTCTATTTATACAACACAGATATTAGCTGTACAAAAGTAATTATTTTCCAGGGCTGCAGATTCTACTTGGCGATTGTGAAAACTGTAAATGAGTTAGATAGTGAATGTCACTTATTTAGTAATCCACCTCTACTTATATAAGAGATAACAAATCTATTAAAAACCAATAATCGTTCACAGACAGTCTATTTATATGCAGAACAAGCAAAAATCGACAGTAATCACATAATAAGTACTTGAATTATATAATTACGTCGGTTATATGACAGATAAAGGCACTTCAGTTCGCATCAAACGTATTATTTAGTTTACGTATAGGTATCTACGATTTATACGTAACACTTGGGCTTACATAAGTTGTAAATTACTTTAAGTGATATCAACAATGAATCATGCCTATTTAATTAGCTCAGAGTATTGAGTATTATGCACACTGTAGGTTGCGTATACACAATATTTTAAACTGGAGTACACGTATCCGTATAAAAATCTGAACACTTTTATTATCGTATATGTTTTACTAGCTGCAAATAAAGGGGTTTTGTGGTTTTTTAATGAAACGCAAGCATCCGAAAGTTCCTCGGTTTATTTGTAGCGTTGCGTAAACAAAAGTTCAAGTCAAAGACAATATTATGTAACCAATACCATTTACAGAGCATGTCTTAATTTCTTTAAACGTGGCACGTTGTAACGCACCTTTTATGTAACTCCTTTTAACAGATCGATGTATAATCTGTATTAACTTGGTTTTAATTTTATTACATACATTATGTAACTTACGTTATGTAACCTGTAGAAGCATATATAACAAAGATAAAACATGCAATATAAGTTGTTACTTATTGAAGCCTTATTTTACACCTGCATATTTCGCAACCCTTAATTAGATAAAATCATTCAAAATCTAATTTGCAATTCGGAATTCAATATTTGTGCTTTTAGTAAAATAGGCATGCATCATTTGCGAATGAAATGGCAATAAAAATAGCTTACCTTACCTGTGAGGTTGTAAGTTGAACTCAAGGATTTGTATATACATTCTAATATGCTACATGTTAACATGATATGTAGTATATGCAGTTTTAGTAG
>JAQFYC010001301.1:0-36417 GCA_034694165.1 Tomocerus mixtus | reverse complement strand
TTTATGGGCTAATTTACATTCTATAACTTTTTGATTATTAATTAACTTATTACTATTATCATTATTACTCCAAAATTTCCAGCTGTAAAATTTCGACATTTTAGGGAATTGATGTATCAAAAGGAGTCTATTAACCATATTTTGGAGGATATTTTGAAAACGATTTTTCCAGAATTCCGGATTAATTTAATTTGTTTCCCCATAGCGTATGTACGAATAAACAGGTTCAAACTTGAGTCTGAAATTAAATTACCATTATGTTTAACCTAGAAGAATTTATAAACGATATTTCTTTAACGAAGGGTAATCTATTAATGTACTGCAATGCTCCCATTCTGACAAAATAATATGAAAAGCTGTTAAAAACTACATTATTTCTCAAGTCTTTATTTAATTGTAAATGGCTTTGCATAAATAGTACACATAATAAATTGATAACCGCAATACTTTATATTTTACATTATTTACATACATCTTGACACCATATCTGTAAATACAGTTTATAAAAATCAACAAAATTCACATTTGAACTTTTAGAAGCCCAATATGCTTAAGATGGTAATGAATTTCAGTGCCTGGGCGCACTGTCATTAGTCATTACTTTTTTGAAAAATGTAAGAGTCCCTTTTGTAAGTAGCTATATACTGTACATTTAATGAAATGTATAGTATTACATACCTATGCTACATAGTAAATACACGCCAGTATTAGATTTTGATTAAGAAGGCTATTTCTTTAACATTTTTCTGTTTAAAAATAACGAGGTGCATCTTAGACATGAAAAGACAATAGATCGCAGCATATTAATTTTATGTTCTGCAGGCCAGAGTAGTTCCCCAACAAAAAATGCTGTCGATACTGCCAATGAGGACATGAAAATGTGAAAACCCGTTACAATTTTTGAACTCATAGTAAGGACAATTAAATTAATCTCGGAATTTTCAAAAAACAGGCTACTACTTGAAAGGGAAAATTGTTTTGACAATTGTCGCCACCAATTATAAATTCCTCCTTCAAGAAGACCTTTCATCAATTTCGAAGTTTGTCCTCCATCTTTTTCCCCAATCATCCAAGCATAGTTACTGACCAGTAACATTTCTTCCCCAATTTTGAACTTCATACGGAGACCTCCGATAGGGTCCGGCACAAATGTGTCTAACTGATCGTCTAAATCCAGGAAGGCACTAGTACCACATTTTGAGACCACATTTTCTGGAGTTTCACTTGGGTACCTTTTGGGGATTGAGAGGTGATGAAAAATGAATGAGTATACACCAAATACATTAGTTATCCTGTCACGGTCCTCCAGCACTGTTAAAAAGTCGTATACACGAAGAAGGTTTAGCAAAGTGTTGTACTGTTGAACAACTTTGTGACCTACTACAAGGCAATAGGGACTAGTCTCAATTGTGTCATTAACAGTCACGGTATTGTGGCAACTTTCATATGTATAATTATCGTTTACTCCTTGACTTTGCAAGAGCAGTTTATTGATATGCCCATAAAAGGAAAAGTTTTTAATCATTGTGAAATTGTGCGGGTAGTGTTTTTCTCTTGGTGCGGTTATTTGAGTTGTGACAATTCCAATATAAGCGTTGGAAAGAACAACAACTGCAAGGGACCAACCCAGAATGGTCAATTTAAACTTAGTGTCATTAGCTTGGGCAGATGGGACATCCGCATTGTAGAGAAACAATGATGTGACGATGATAAACCATCTTATTAAGCCAAGTTGACGGAAAAGGTAGAAAATCCAGAATGTCAATACAATGACAGCTGAGATAATGGCATACCAGGAGTCAGGCGAAAAAGGGTTAATATAGACATCGTATGACAAGTCTTCAGTTAGGGAGTGACACGTAACAAAGTTAAATCCTGTTACCCGTGTAACAATTGTGGACACCTTGGATGTCATCGACCATGCCAAATTTTGATTTGCTTCACACATAAGACCATTGTGTAATATCGAGGTGTAGTATTGCGAAAAATGACGAATGCTGTTGACTGCCAGGGATGCATTTCCTCTTTTTGCTAACAGTTCCAGAAAAACAAGTGATATTTCATTCCAACTAACTTCTCGCCATGGTAGGAACTTTTTTTCTTTATATTTCTCTAGATTTGTCTGAGCAAACTTCAAGTAAGCAAGAGCATCTACACATGTGGCTAAATTGACAACCCTATAATTCTGCTTCGTTTCATTACCCTGAATATATTTTTGACACAACTCCCGTTGATCTGTAGCGGAATGATTTTCATCTCGGCATTTTACAATCGTTGTTTTCAATTTTAGACAATTCCCGCAAATTAAAAGGACTACTTCGTCATATCGTTTGGCATTGGCACTATTTTTCAAGACTATGAATCGTACATGCTGCAGGTCTCGGTGAAGTCTGTCCAAAAGTTTTTTTCGGTGGGCATAAACCCTTTCCTGGAAAAGATATCTCATAAAAACAGCATGATCCTTGTAGCTCCTGATAATATCAATATACATTTTCCCATAATTTCTGTATGCTACAGTCGTCAGATGGGAAATTCTTTTCACCAAAGTTTCTGTGTCGTAGTAATCTCCATTTTGGATGGTGAAAGAAATGCAGTTAGATTTTACATGGGTTGTATTAAGATAATTCAGGAAGCTTGACCTTTCATCGAATGCCAGTGTAACTGAATTTGAAAATTCAGATACTCCGAATACTCTCTCGTCAAAACCTGTATCACTGTATATGAATATTGGTCGACCTATGGGCGCAATGGTGAACTCGTCCTTGTTGCTCACGATAGCATAAGAATAACAGTTTCTATGCAAATCCAGCCAAAAATTTAGGGATATTTTAAAAATATCTTCTGCTGTGTGACCCTGAACGCTGTTGGAGTCCGAGAAAGCAACCACTAACATCAAAACGCTTGCTAGTGCCATTTTTTGTCTATCTTATGCTAATATTTCTATTTTACAAATAATTCGGAAATATTTTTCTACCACTTCCTGACTTCACTATTTGCTTCATGTTCAGATTTTTAATATGTATGCTCTATTCAGGTCATTTAGCATTATTATGATTGCTTAGTATCATCCCACTACGCAGTTGTAGTTGCTGCACGATATACATTTTTCCTGTTTGCAGTGAAATCGTTGTACAGTGGATCACAACTCACATTTCTGTTAAAGTAAGGCATGTGTTGCACTCCAATCAAAAGCGGCGAATCAGTTGGCGGGTATTTTGAAAAACCTAGCCTAAATATAAGGAACAATACTAAAAGTGGCGGTAAATTCAAAACGGCAACATATGCCTTACTTGAACCTACATTTCATCAATAAGTATAATTAGCATTACCTGTTTGGGTAATTGGGTTCCCAAAACGGAAAATATATATAGTGCAGAACTATTTTAAGTGAGGTGGATTTTGAGCTCCTTTGCTTATATTCAATTTTCAAATGCAACATTTTGTTGATAAAAACACTATAATATTACAATATTATGGTATCTTGCTTATCTTTATCTAACAGACATAAGGACGCACGAAGGGAGTTTACTGTATCGTAATATATTAACTAATCAGCGATAGTTCTTTTACTAAAATATGCACATCCTTACAGGCAAATTATTTAGTGACAGGGGATAAACTTAAGAGAATGCATAGTGTGCGTGTACGATGTCAAAGAGCTCACTGATTGATATTAAACAGCGTAAGCAACTGAACCATGTAATTATCATACAGCTTTAAGCATGTTGTTCTGTTTTATGCAAATGACTATAATTCGTAGGAAATCTATCATAGCTCATATAGTAATAAACCGTGGTAAACGTTGTAGAAAAGGAGCTTGTATTATCAACATTTCAAATTAATTGCATCATTTATCATGGTGGCCATCATGATGATTAGATTTTGATGAAATCTCAAAGCTTTCCAAAGATGCCTCATTTGCCAAATGTTGCAATTTCAAAAAATCGGGGCGGAGTCAAAATTTAAAGGGAGTTTAACCGATTTAAGGCATTTTTCATTGGTGTCACCGGAGGAACCTCAATATGTTAACATGTAAAAGATAGTTCCCCAAATTATTAATGGGAACTAAATGAATGCAAATAATATATTATGTTTGTACTTATAGCGTGTATTGACAATTAGAAAACGTATTTATGTTTTAATTAACTGTACTACCTACGCTTTGGTGTGATTATGTGTTTCTTTCAAGTGGCCACTTTTAAATAATTACAAAGTTCGGAGAACATAAAATTCAGTTGCGGTGTAAAAACTTCTTACGACATATTACACTTCCATGGTTAGTAAGTGACGAATTATATAAAAGTTCCAGGGCAAGTATATAGGTAGCCAGTGTCACCAATATCTCCCAACGTTCCAATCTACTTATCTGCAATATTTTCTCTAAACCCCGACTTCCTCATCAAAATTATGATTAGTAAGCATAATAACCACATTAACCATGTTTTATGTAAATATTTATGAATCTATATTTTTTAAATGGAGCACAATTACGTTTTCATTTATTAATCAATTCAAACAAATACTTGCATTCAATTTCTGAATATCTAGTGACATTTAATATTTAATAGAGCAAGGATTACTCTAGATGCTAATTATCGAAAATTCTCCAACTGAATTGAAATGACTGGCCGTGCCCACTCCAACATAAAAAGAAAACTTGTAGAGGAACTTGAGAAATGATTGTAGTATTGTAATCGGAAGGATAACATTCCCTGAAACAGCAAAGTAATTACAATTAATATTTTTCAAAGGTTGATGGAAGGAGAACAAAAACTGAATCTGGGATTTTGAAATGTTCTTGGTCCATAAATGAGTTGTAGAGTCACAAATGAAATAATATTATAGCTCACCGTAACCTAGTTGTCGGTGTGGCAAAAGGCAATCCAAGATTGGAGACAATAAACGAACCTAAAGTATAATCTGAACAACCATATCGTCGCGTTTGTTCATAAGGATCTCCTATTTGTTCCAAAGTGATGGCAATCTTATTTTCCTTTGGGGGGTTAAGTGTGAACAACACTAAATCATAAGTCTCAGCTGTGATATTTGACTGGTATTTAATAACGCCTTGTGTTTGTCCATTGACATTCGATTCGTAAATGACGTAATTCGGTTGGTCATTAGGGATATCTTTGATATCTCTCCCAATTCCTTCGAATGACAAAGAAAATCCACTTTCATTGTCTTCGTAGCTCAATGCTGTAAACACAATTTGAATAAGGGAGCTCCCTGTTATATTTCTAAATTGGCGATCAGGGTGTTCAGTTCTGTGTGAAATAAAGTAATAAATTAGATTGTATATCTTAGGAGCTATCAATTATGCTTCAACGATTTCTGGCATAGATTTACCAACATGCATGTATACTATACATGTATTCAAATTACTAATTAGATAGAAAAATCTATGCTTTAATATAATTGGATAGGTAATTTAAATTGTTCCTTATCTGTAAGTTAAAAATTTTAATTCACATTTCATCATGCTTAACGAATTCTTTTCTCCGTGTCTTTGTCCCGTTGACTTTTAAAATTGTAATACTTTGGCAACCTTCACATCCTAATTTAAACCCGTCATCAATTAGTCGAACTTGTATAGTTTCTTTATGGGGGACGAGTATACTCCACACACATCCTTCTCCGCTCTTAAACAATCTCTGGAATAATTTGTAGCTAATTAAACCAGCAGGGCCATTTAGTATTCCTCCGCAAGTATTACCTGAATCATAATGTTCCCGAAATTTACAATTAGAAATAATGTATGAAAATATAGTAGATCATGAAATACTTCGCTAACAACATTTGCTGAATTTTGAAGAAAAAACCTTTATATGATAAAATATTTACTATAAGTCAGATAAACATGTAAATATATTTATACGCCTATATAGGTATATATAGCAGGTGTCTCACGTTGTTGAAAATCCTTGCCGTATTTAATTTTCAGTGCAGCCAGATGAGCATTTCTTTCAGGTAAAGTTCTCCTGTCTGCAATTTAATTATTGCATTCCTGTCAGTACAGATATAACGCAACAGAAAATATACATTTGGCAATTAAATATCTTGCTTACCCGAAAGAATTTCTCCTTGAATATTAGTTAGTAGGCAACCAAAGAAGATAATATGCAGTATTTCCATATTTTTCGTTATTCTACTATGAGTTGTGGTTTCGTTTACAATGTGATCAAATTACTGTGAATTTTTCGGATTGTTTTAGCTTGTTTCATGTTTAGTATGCACATAAATATTTCCTCATGTTTTGATTAAAAATGTAGGTCAAACGAAAACAGATTTCATGTGGAAAATATATTGTACGGAATTAAGGCATTGTATGGTAAAATCCCTCATTGCCATTGTCAACATTGTCAACCCAATATTTTAGGCCTGCCTTTGTTCTGTTTAAGCACTGTGTATAAAAGGGAAAAAAATCGGTGTATTGTTACTATATATGATTTACAAGCGCAATTTGTCGGTTGTGCAACGAAATACTACTACATGTGGCTAGGTACTAGGTGGCTCCATCCGTTTTTTAAAGTAACATCACATGATATATAAGTAATTTTATGATAAATTTATAATATTCATAATATAAGTAGGTTTCTTGTTTCTTTTTCTTTATACGTCAGTAAATGAAATTAATCGGTTTGGCATAAATGACAACTTATAACGTATCTGCAATATCTGCATTCAGAATTTAAAGTAAAATATAGTAAATGCATACAATGCATATTATTTGAGTTGGTAAGTAAATTGCATGTACATTCGCGGGGATTTTGGCGGAATATCATCATACAAATTTTTGATTAGGTATATGAGTACATAATATGCAACTGTACGTTATGTTGTGCGAGTCTTATGAGAATTTTACAAGACACTGCCATATAATTGACAAGGCACCTCCATAGAAATAAAAGAATTGACCACCCAGCATGGCTACTTAAGTTTATTATCATTAATATGATTATCATTATTGAATGTATCCTAAATGCTAAAAATCCCGGCAACACCCTACATTTATGTTTTTACTGGCCAAGCCATATTTCGCTACAGAGTGTTACCCGCAGTTGTACTTAAGCTTACCCTTTTAGTCGAAAATAAGTATTTCGCGTATTTTTGTTAATTTCAAAATATATTTAACCTTTTGTATGTCAAAATGTAACATTTATAATAATGTATAGCGTTTGTAATGCAACATTTCCATTATAGTTTATAGGTAAACATGAAATAACAATACCGTTACATATAATTCAAGTGCTCTAATTGTTACTTATCAAAAATTCTCCAAATGAATTGAAATGATTGGCCGTGCCCACTCCAACATAAAAAGAAAACTTGTAGAGGAACTTGAGAAATGATTGTAGTATTGTAATCGGAAGGATAACATTCCCTGAAACAGCAAAATATTTCCACGTGAACAAAAATAGAAAATAATTGACGCTATATATTTTTAGCAAATTAAAATGGTGATGTAAATTAAGGGAAAATTATGGAATGGTTACCCAAAATACTAAAATTGTATATCTAAACATAAAAATTATTTATTTAACTCACCGTAACCTAGTTGTCGGCATGGCGAAAGGCAACCCAAGGTTGGAGACAATAAACGAACCTAAAGTATAATCTGAACAACCATATCTTCGCGTCTGTTCATAAGGATCTCCTATTTTTTCGAGAGTGATGGCAATCTTACTTTCTTTTGGGGGGTTAAGTGTAAACAACACTAAATCAAAAGTCTCAGATGTGACATTTGACTGGTATTCAACAAGACCTTCTGTTTCTCCATCGACATTTGATTCATAAATTACGTAGTTCGGTTGGTCATTCGTGGTACCGTTGATATCCTTCCCAATACCTTCGAATGATAAAGAAAATCCACTTTCATTGTTTTCCTGTGTCAAAGCGGTAAACACAATTTGAATAAGGGAGCTCCCTGTTATATTTCTAAATTTGCGATCAGGGTGTTCAGTTCTGTTGGAATTAAAGTAGACTTTTTAATTTTGCATTCCGAGGATTAGGAAAAATGTAATGTAATGTTAAATTAATTTTGAGTTTACATTTCATCATGTTTAACGAATTCTTTTCTTCGTGGCTGGGTACCGTTCACTTTTAAAATGGTAATCGTTTGGCAACCAACACATTCTGATTTAAACCCATCATCGATTAACCGAACTTGAATAGTCTCCTTGTGGGGGACGAGTATGGTCCAGACACATCCCTCTCCGCTCTTAAATAATCTCTTGAATTGTTTGTAATTAATTAAACCAGCAGGACCATTTAGTATTCCTCCGCAAGAATTGCCTGAATCATAATTAAAAATATTCGAAATTGATTAACCATAAGGATAAATTACAACAATAAGAAAAAAAATCATGACAATTAGTGTTTAACAAATAGAAAATTTCACCTCAAACTGTATTTATATATAACAGATTTGCTTTTAATCATATAAACTACCTCTATAAAATACATTAACCATTTTTACTACTTAGAAACTTACTTTGCTTAAAATGGTCGCCGTATTTTGTTTTCAGTGCAGCCAGTTGAGCATTTCTTTCGCGTAAAGTTCTTGTATCTGCAATTTAATCAATTTCCTTTAAAAATTAAATAACAGAATAACTAGTAAAGTAGGCGTGGCTTGACTAATTTGCTTACCTGAAAGCACTTCTCCTAAAATATTACCAAGAAGGCAACTAAAGACGATAAGATGCAATATCTTCATACTTTATATTCTTTTATATATTGTGGACTATATTTACATTACCTAAACTATATAGTACATTACTATAATAATTCAGCTACTGTTATTATTTATTATCATTTTAGGTTGTTTTAGCCTGTAATCTAAATATTTCCTGTTGTATTGATTAAAAATGTAGGCCAAATGAAAACAGATCGCATGTGGTAAAATATCGAATTGCAGATTTGGTTGGTATTGTATGATAAAATTTCTCATTATCACTGTCCAACATGTTTTTGCTCATCTAAATAAATTGTCTGCTGGTACCAGTTTAATACATAAACTATGAATCACTGCTACCTTCCATGGTTTGTTAAATTACCAATTACAACTCAACGCAAATACAGTCACGTGTTTAGAAAATTTTCATCAATTTTTCATCAAACTATACAAATATTTTACAAATGCAATATTATAGACTCTTATTTATTGTCACTAACATGTTCTGGGGGACGTTACCTCTAGGTATACACATTTTAGACATAATAATCTTATTCGCATCTACTTTCTGGGTCAAATCTACTTTTTAGTCATACACCTCCCCAAAATGTTTCTACATGACTTTTACATCTTTTGGATGAGTGAATTACCATTTAGCACACACCGGTTAAGTATTTTAACATTTAAACTGCCAATCATTATGTCAATATAAAGAGAGCATTTTAAATAAATGAAAAGCTTTGCTGGATAAGTTTCTTATGCAGAAAAGGCAAACATAGCAGAATAAGTACACATTTATAGTGGGTTGGTACATTACTAATGCAAATAGTATGTATGCTTTTTATATAATTGAACAATTCTATTATCTCCAGCATAATCTTTTATTTAACAATGTAAATCCAAGAAGCTTGAAAAATTCACCAGAAATAAATATTATGCTAAATAACTATTTTCTGTGGATGTATAATTTTCTGGGATATTTGCTTGACTAAAATTAGATCACAAGTATTATACTTACAAGATAACAGCAACATGTGTAAAAATGCAAAAGAATAATAATAAGTAAAATGTAAAGACTACAATTACAATTGGAGTAAAAATACTCATTACAATAAATAAATCAAAAATTAGCATTACACTCTGAAATATCTTTTCATAAACAGAAGTTAATTTTGTCACTCTGCCATTAGTATTTCTGCCAATTTCACCATTAAGGGAACAATTAAGATTTTAAACAGCGTCAAAAATTTAGGAATACCAAAAAATTAAAAAATTAGTAATAATAAGTATTTTTACATGATTTGAAGATAAAGAATTTCTTAGGGTTTCGGAGGAAAGGGTGGCAGCGACGGTGGATTTGGATACGGACGCGAGGTAGTTGACTTAGTTGTGGTAGTTTCTGGTTTATTGGAGTCTTCCGTAGTATCATAACAGAATGCACCATCACAGTTACAACCTGGACCACCGCAATTACCATTCCTGTCACAGTATGTAGGACAACCTCCCTGGCACCGAGAATATTTTATCTTCCACAGTATAAGTAAGATTAGACAGGTGTGCTTTAACGAAAGTTTGTCCATAATGATAATACGACGAAACAAAGGCAGAAAGTGAACTAAATATTAAACCCAATTTTCTGTTACACTTTTACTTACAAGTTGAAAGGAACGCCTCTCTTAGAAATGATTTTATAATGTGGGTTTAGTACACATTTGTGAATTAATTATTTTCATTTCATCAGCATTGTGAAATGACAATGAGTGTTATAATATTAGGTCATTCACAGCATCGATTATTAAACCATTCTTACACGTATCCCATATTTGCTGATTGTGTTAAATAGATTGTAGCTCATTGCCGAGAGCCGTCACAACCCAAGGAACTATTTGTAGACAGATGGAAGGGTAAAGCCATTCTTTAAGCGAACGGAAAGGTTGTGAAAAAGTATTGTAATACTTCATTATTGTAAAAGTAGGTAAGAAATGTTATTTTGCATTATGCAAATATTTAAAATTAATGTTCAAGCTACAGAGTAGTTAAATTTCAGCAAAAACGAACTTAGTACATTCAATTGATCAATTCTTGCCTACGAATCTCAAAAGTAAATATTGTATAAAATATTTAAAATGATTATAATAAATTATTATTCTCTATCGTGAGTAAATAAATACGTTTTCAAAGACAGAATGAATTCTTTAAGCACATTTTAATATTGCAAAAACTAATTTAGAATATTATGAAAGAATAAAACTCAATCTACGGATTAAAATTTACTGCGACAGGATTGAAGGCAACAGCGGTAAATATTTATAATCAGAAACGATAGAAATTCTATTTGAAAAACTATAAAGGAAAATGCATTAAGGAGGAGACATAATCGAACTAATGGATAAAGGGCAGTTATCGTAATATTATTCCGGTTTGCAGATGAGTTATTCCGAGAATTCTGAAATGTTTCTCTTTTCTGTCCTGCCAGCCATATGCCCTCCCAAAATTCCCTGATTCCCATTTGAAAGATCCGGCCAAAAAGTTGTCCAAATCTTTCTGACAAATGGGAATGAAAGGTTATCGTGTCCCACATAGCGTAGAATGGCTTGGCTACCGTATTACACCGGACATTTGGAGTAGTGCTCTCAATCACCGAAATTAGGTAAGGTGCAATATGCTGCTGGACTAAGAAGGTGAAATCGTTAGGAATTTCTCCAGCACAAAGTCTCGTGTCAGGAGTCCTGCAACGAGTGTCCAAGCGAACAAGTTTAGATGCATCCATCCCCAGAGCTGCAAATCTGGATTCGTATTTTGTCATAATTCGTGTCACACTCCCGGGATCCCGTTCATAGGCGTGAAATCCTTGTTGGAATAATAGACGGCTATCGGAAATCCTTTCAGGTTCGTAAGGCTGGATCACGTTGCTTGTGAAATATGCGGAATAAAATTGTTGCACGATGACCATTGCCAGTGAAATTGCAGTAACGACTTTTCCACATTTAGTAGTAGGAGGAATTCCAAAAATTCCCCAGAGAATGTTCAGACCAATCCAAATACTTCGGCGATAGATAGCGACCAGAATTATTGTGCATATGATACATATCCATGTACCCCTATCAAGGGGTTGCACAATTGTGCGAGGAATTAATTCGTGGTTGGAAAAGGGTAGTGACAAGCAATAGATAAAGTTGAAGTTGTTGGTGTGAACAATTATAAGTGTCCCGTCTTGCTCAGCTTTGCTATTGGAAAGGCGATTCCAGTTAGCGTTATCTGTTAATATATTGGCAAATATTTTATTTAAAAAATCTGCAAAATGTTTAGGAAATAAAATTTGCTATGATTTTAGCTTTCGAAATTTATGTAAAAAATAAATTTTTGACCATATTTTAACAGGGGAAAGTGCATTGAAAAGATATGATCCCAAACAAACGAATTTTTTACGCCAACTACAAATATTTAGCTAATTGGGATTTGTTTCAATATTTAGGTGGTAATTATTGAGTGGAATAGTAGAATCTCACCATTTAGTTGTGGCACATTGCACCAAAAGCAAATTGCAAGTCTTGGTATGGGTATCTCCCAATCAGAAAATGAAAAATTTATTTTATTTGACATAATTCCCAGTAATACTTTCCCAGTCCAACTGTACCTCCACGATTTCCTCAAATCTGCCTCTGCATCTTTAAATTCACGAACTCTCGAAGGACCAATGTTAGGAGAGAAAGCCATTTTTCCATGTCCATCTGAGTTAGATCTAGAAATAAATAGCTTCAAATCCTCAATTGTGAAGTCATCATTAAGTAGGACAAGTTGGTCTTCACACAGAAAGCAAAAGGTAAATTTCAGTTTTTCAACGAATAAAACAACTTTTGGGTGAAAATGTTGAAATGATTGACTCGTAATGGCATTTCGAAGTTCAACACTGCTAAACCTTAAAAAAATATCAATTTTTTCTTCAAAATAGATAAAAAATAAAACATATTTGGAATTAGAGTAACCAGATGTTGACAACAGCGTTGATAACGTTTCTACGGCTGATGTAATTATGACTACATGAGCACAACCACCTTTATAATTGAGTAAGCGTAAACTGGCCCAGAAATTGGAAATATCTTCAAGTTTTCTCGTAGGTGTTGGGAACAAGAGTGTAATTGGATTTTGATTGAAATTATAATTTTTCTTGAGCGCTTTCCGCAGCATAAGTTGGTCGCTGGAAAATATATGCACTGTACAATAGGAATGTATCTCAAGTTGATTGTATAATTGACGTCCGTTTGCTGCTTCAACATCATTTTTTAGCTGGGACTGTGACTCGAATCCCGTTTCTTCAATTCCGAATACATTAAAACAAATACTGTAAAAAACTATTAGGATGATGCGCCTCATTATGTTATAACTTCTGTTATGAAAATGTGTTTAATTAATATTTATAATGTTTAACTTCGGTATTATGTATATTGATTGACCTAGTTTACTTCTTTAGATTTGTATTTTTTGTTGACGGTCCAACTATCACAACGAAGACGACAACAACTCTGAAACCAGAATGGGGATTACTATTTCATAATTACTAATAAGTAATTTCATAAGTGTGCCAACAAGAACGTGTCACATTTACAGATATTTTTATTTCGCAAAAGTCAATTGCCAATTAATTGTTTTTTTGTTATATTTTATGTTTCCAATAATGTAGCAAATGCTGAATATATACTAAGATAATTTTATAGTACAAATTATTCAATTTAGAGCTTAAATTAAATTATGTCTGATTATATAAGCTGGCACATTTTCCAAAAATTCAAAATAACCCCATATTGTAATTTTCCGAAGTTCTACTGTGGAGGATTCAGACTTGTTAGTGTCGTTAGTTACATTCTTCAACAGACGCAAATCGAAACTTTGCAAAGGAATGTGTTCGGTTTAGCTAAAGGTATTGACTATATTTATAATATTTATGTCGTACCTATTTACTTACTATTGCAATAATATGTAGTAAATTAGGGGGAATAAACTATCTACATGGAATTATTACCAGCGAAGCTGGATATGGTTTCGTACAGTCCGTCCGTCCGTCTGTCTGTAGGCAAAATGGCGCCTACAGTTTTGGACGGATTTTAACCAAACTTGGCATAAATGTTCATTGATATAACAGGACGGATGGCTATGCAAATGGTCCAAATCGGACCACCCCAAGGGGTACAAGGGGTACATCTAATCATACAAAAACCTATGTAACTTTTAAACCGTTCAACCGTTTTGAATTATGTTAAAGGATTTCAATGCAAGGATAAATTTTACTTTCTCACACTGCCCCAGCTTATTGGGGCGATGTGAGATTTGACCAAAAACGAACTGTATTATGTGGGGCGATGTGAGATTCGACTAAAAATGCACCTTCGCTGGTCATTATAGTGGTTAGTATCCAGTTTATTTGAATTCGTATTGGGTTAGCATTTTAGTGGGCAGCGACACCCAAGTAATAAATAATCCAGAGTCCTACATAATATATGCATCAATATAGGAGGAATAAATCAATTAGTACCTTCGTAGCCTCATTTTCTTAATATAATGTGTATGCCACATAATTTAAAGGGACAATACGTATACAAGAATTAATTGAATGTGATGGAAAAGTAGTACATAGTAGTAGTATGTATGCCTATAGTTAGTATGTTCAATTTCTGTTACGTAAATATATGTACTTTGTAGAAAAATAAATAAAAATATTGCAGCCAATTATAATACGTAGACAAATGCAGACTCTTCGCAAATATGAACATATAGGTATGTAAAAAATATTTAATGATATCCTCAAAATAACCACAAAGGGACACATTGAACTCACTTGTTCCAATTGACATATATTTTATAATGTATAATGATGCGTAGAGAATATGTCAAACTAATGTTACAAGGTGAGTTGTATAGGTACGTTATACACAAGGAAAACTTTTGAATTTTAAGTGTGATCTTTCAAAATTCCTTGTTATTTTGACTTTATCAAGGTTCACTAATAATAACGAATGATGACACTTCAAATAATCATGAAAACAATTTTGTGAGATGTTGTTATTTGCATATATTATAATCTTGTCCTCATTCTCAAGTAAACTAAACTAGTTTATGCTTTGCAAGTAAAATAGTAACTATACTGGCAGATATCTATGTATGAATGGATTACAACATTATTTGTCGATTGATTTAACTTTCCCTATCTTCAACGGCAGAGAACCCCTGTCTTTTGTTAATTTTGATGGACGCTTTAACATGATTTAACTGTAGCATAATGTATAATAAGTAATACATACTAATACTACTTTTAAATATATTTATACGTACTAACTGACTATAAAAACTAATTTGTAATATTATAGTATTTATTCTACGTCAATGCATAAATCTGCAACAAATTTTTACTTTATTGGATATCAATTCAGTTAAGATAACTAGAAATGAAAGCGCATTGAGAATTATCCACAATCGAACTAATGGATAAAGTGTGTTCATTGTAATATTTCCGTCCCCGGATGAGCTCTGTCGAGAATTCTGAAAAGTTTCTCGATTTTTTCCAGCAAAATATACACTCTCCCAAAATTCCCTGAGTCCCATTTGAAAGATACGGCCAAAAAGTTGTCCAAATCTTTCGGATAAATGCGAATTAAAAGTTATTGTGTCCCACATAACGAACCAGGACTTAGCTACCGTGTTGCAATGCACATTCGGAATTCCGCTCTCAATAATAGAAATTATGTGAGGTGCAGAAGGTAAGTGAATTAAGTAAGTCCACTCATTCGCAAACTGTCCCACACAAAGTCTCGAGTCGGGAATACTTGGCGTTATTTAGTTATGAAATTAATCTCTGTCACAATTTTATATGCTGTACTGTCAGTATATGCATTTTCAGGCAATGATACACCTTCTACTTTCTAGTACTTTCTAACACAAGTGGTTTAAAAATTGTGCAATACACAGTGTGTTTCATGTAATTATTCTTTGCAACATTCTGTGTAGCGGTGGATGGTCTTATCAATATAAACATAATAATTTGCTTTTCCTTTGAAATGTTTTTAATTAACAATTTAATACTTTCCTTTGTATTATCCAATTCTGTGGACGTATACCGATATAGTAATTGTATCTATGGATAAGTACATAAAACTTATATTATGTATAGTATATACGTACCACCATATAAAGTACCTAGGTAAGTAGTTATTTACGGCCATTTATTAATGATAGTAATACAGGACAGGCGGAAAATGTGATACATATCATAAAAGGCTTCCAGCAGTCGTAATTTTTATACCAAAAACGTAACTACAACTTTCTAGCAGTATTATTCCTTTAGCATGCTTTACAGGTGACCCTGTAACGACTGTAAACGGTATATACGAAGAACTATGCTAAAGTTTTGCGTTTCAAAAATTATTGTAACACGATTGAACAGTTCTTATTTCGCAGTACAAGTACAGCAATAACTTTCTCCTTGGCGATACATTCCGCGTAAACATTCATCTCCCAAATCTCACTGCCTACGCAAAAAAGGGAACGAAACTGCGGATCACTTCACGAACATTCGCAAAATATGCTCCTTGAAGCGAAAAAGTAAACAAGTAGGCATCTTCAATGGTGTGTTTATATGCGCAATTTCATGTTTACAATGTTGACCTTTTTGACCCTGTTAATTAAAAATGTGGGAATGGGAATTATCCCTAACAGTCAACAGTATTTCGTTTCCCAAAATTATTTCTGTTGGGATTGGGAATATCACTGGTATTTATTTGTATAACTAATTATGAATTATTAATGTGATGGACGTATTAAAATTATAATAATATTTTCATAGTCCTGAAAATAATTTTAGTTTATGTAGTAAGTATGTACAATAGCGTAGACCAATAAACGTAGCATTTGTATTTAACTAACTGCTACTTACTTACTTAGTTGGAAACTGTTAGGTACCTATTAGCTACAGTGAGTTTAAAAATAAGTTTTCCGTCACAAATAACTGTTTGTAATTTATAAAAATACACTATAGTATTGATAGGACGGATCCTATTCTATATTATCATATATACAAATATATGATGATATAGGAGGGAGTGAGCAACTTATCAGCTGAGTGAGATTGCACTGCAATAAGTAGCAATGACAGAATTAAATAGTCAAACAATCGCATACGCTGAGTTGACTATAATATATAGGTGCCAACATTGTTTGCCATTGAAGTACATTGTGTGGCAATTTGGTGACCTTAAAATGCCCCCCAACCAACCCCCCAATTCATTTGAAGAAATATCTAGCAAATATTAATGCTTTGATTTCTCTTCGTATTAAATTACCATAAAACAGTTATCTGAGACATAGGCCAATCAATTGTAAAAAATGCCTAAAATAGCAATGCTAATTTAATGGCATAAAATTGCATATTGCTGAATAAATTTTGAAGCCACCGTTATTTTATTTTATTTTTGCTTATTTTTCAAAATAAATAATTTGGCTGAAAAATATTTGAGTGATTTTTATAAGAAGATTTTTGTAACCTAATTAATTTTTTATTACAAAATAATTGTGCAGTTTTTTGTGTCTGAAATTGCCGAAAGTCTGATTAAGGCGCTGATGGGCATTTTAGTGTGACCGATTTTGCAGACAGTAAGCTAATGTCTCTTTGCTAAAGAAAATGTATATTAAATATGCATTGGTATTAGAAGAATAAGAATAAAAGAAGGATTTGTTTCTCGGATGTAGGTACTGTATGCGTTTAGAAGTAATGGGATAGAAAGAATAAGAAAAGTTTAGATGAAAAGAAGACGAAGTGAAGGAAGGAGCCAAGGTTATAGCCCACCGACTTAAAATTGGATCTGTAGACAGTCTGAAGTTTGCCAAAATTTGCAAGTCAGTTGTTTGGAAGAGCTAGCCTCATCAAGAACTCGAAAGTGAATCTTCTTGAAGTTTGCTCAAAAAACAAGAAATGGAGGATCAAGTCGGAAAAATGGGGGCCGACGGGTTCACCCCAGGAACCCAGAGGTTTGCCATCGGCCTTTTTGTCGGCTGTTTGCTTCTCATCGCCCCAAAAATCTTGAGTGACCCACCACCACCACCTCCAAGAGTGCCCAGTAAATAAATCTATATTTTATATCTCTTGATTATAAATTTATGTAAAACTTAACGCCTTTACCTTTAATCACCACTTAATTTGGAAAATGACTTTTTCCAATTTACACTGTACTTTTATTGGTATAATAATTTTAAAACAGTGATTAGCTAATTAAGGGACTTAATTCCTACATAATTAATTACTATTATTAGTCCGCTTGGCAGATGAATAGTAATAATAATTATTATCGAAATTAAATATCCAGCACTAACTGGTTCACTTCAGGTTTTCTTTGGCTTTAGCATATTTGATTAGCTTCCATTATCCCAGGTAGCAAACTTTGTATAAATAGAAACTGCACGGAAATGTACATCCGTGCATCCAATTACATAGCCAAGCATTGAAGCCAGGGTCGTTGGGTCTTCTCTCACATAATATACTTTCAAAATCGTATAGCGGGCGGTGGCACCTTGCCATCACCAAACTACCGAACCATCCTCCTTATTCATTAGAGATAATTTAATTTAACTTCACAGCACAATCACACATACTTACACATGTACAGGATATAATATTCATATTACAACTCGTGAACACATTTTAAAATATTATATTAATAACAATATCAAATATCGGTTTTTAATCCTGATCTACAGACCTAATTTGTATTGGTGACATACTCTAACACCGCATTTACTGTCATGTCTTTTATAAAACTTAAATGTGAAATTTCACATGTATATATTCTTAAAAACCAATTCTATGATATTATATAACGTTTTATTTAAATTAAATTAAACGGTACAATGCTACATGGTTTTGAATTATTTAAAAGCAAAAATTATGAAAAATAAGTTTTCAATAATTTGTCATTATACTTTAACCGATATGCTTGCAATTTTAAATGACTAAAATGAACTTTCCACATAAAAAGTTGGGAAAATGGAAAATGGGACTGTACTATATTCTTTTACCACACCGGAATACAATACAAAATATCCCTAATTTGAAATCTGTTTGCTTTATATTCTGGAGATTATTTTAATTGTGTTATATTTTTGGAGTTATTAAAATATAATAAAATAGTTCTCAGAATATAATAGTAAATTACAGAAATATCTTACTCTGTCTCTTCAACTTACAACTTAGAAAAAGTTGGTGTTTGTTAAGTTGCCACATTATTCCTAATATAAATTACTCAAGACTCAATCTGTTGCAAAATATACACACTTAATTTCCACACTACAGCTTTACGCCACTGAATTTTGCGATAATTTGTCGCCTGAAATTGTAGTAAAAGGAGAAGCGTAAATATGTAATAAAAATGTGTAAAAATGCAATGAAGTTGCCACCTTTTCCTTATGACATGACAGTTTGCTTAGCTCAAGTATGTTTAACTCCGATTTAAATAGGTACATACCTACGTATAATGATATCTCTTTCCAGGCATATACTATATAATATAGCAAATAAATATATTGCAGAAATTGTAAATAGTAATACCTAAGCTTATTTAACTTGTAATAAGACGGAAGGATTGTTTGCATGTACTTTTATAATAGTGCACTATATACATTGTTCATTATATTAAATAGATAGTGATAGTACATATTATTAAGGATAGTGATAGTACAGTACAGTGTTGGAAAGATATGCGGAATTTTTATCTCAGGATTATTTTTAGACTTGAGACTTGACTAATATACAAATAGTGTACTTCTACTTTTACTCTAATGAACAGTTGCATTACATTTCACTTCTTGTAGTGAAGTAAATGTCCCTTTCGCTCCGCGTGCTCTCTGCATGTTCATAATACAGATATTCAGTTCAGACGACGAAAGATCTCCTAATCTTTAGACCCCTATAACTGTTACACTAGTTTCAGCCAGTATCAGTATGGCAAAGATTACTATATAATATATACTTACAGTATAACATAAACTAAGATTTTTGGCAGATAAGTATAGCAAGCATTGTTCGCATGCATGCAACATATTTTATTATTAACTACTAGCTACTACTTCATTGCCACTTAAACTCATTTCATTTTTCATCAAACACCAGATTTATTATCAGACTAGTATTTGTACAAGTAAAGTTACTTTCCATTAAAAATATATGGTTCCCTTTTGACGCCCTTGAGAAATAAATTATTGCACACATAGTCTGACCTTTAATTGTCTAAGTATTTCTACGGGGATTTTCCTATTTCTCTATAAAATGTTGTTTTGTAATCTGAATGCAATTCAAATATTATCAAGTGGCTTTGCAATGTAGGAAATCTTAGATAATATTTTGGATGGTTAAAAGTATAATGTATCTTCATTATGTCATGTGCATTTAATAATTATCTAGTTTATTTGTAATTATTAGGTTACCTTTTTGCACTGAAAACGTAGTAACTATCTGTGAGCAACACGATATATTACATTTGCACATGTAGAAATAATTTACGAATTTTTTTATTATCACTGTAAAATATTAACCAATGACAAAGTTGTTAACTTGAAGATATAATTTTGAATTACAAAATGGCAATACTAACGAATTCGGGATTATATTTCTTTATTTATATTTATGCTTATTATTTACAGGATTATAAATATAGTGGCTAACGGAAATAGTTCAATCTTTTATTACAAATTCAAAAGGACTTTTCGTTAGCCCCACTTCTAATCATTACTTTGATAAAGTATGTTTTCAATGAAACAATTCCGAATTCGTCAAATGTTGCCACTGTGTAGTAAGAAAATTAAAATTAAACCAAGCATAGGGAAACAAAGTAAAAAGTTTAGAATTAATGTATTTCTTAGTTTGTCGTAAAGTACTCAGTGCAGTTCTTCTATACAGACTTCGGTATAAAGATTCCGATTCCATTGTTGGAACATATTTTATGGTTAGGGTTAGTTTGTTTGATTAGCATGTAAAACACACATGTTAAGAATAATACGTTATACTTCTATACAGTACATAAAAGATTTTTCATTAAGTAAGTAGTTTCTAGTATGATGGAAGGTCATAAGAAATTTCAGCAAGCACACTATTAGAAAATTAAACATATACATGCAACACACTTATTTAAAATATTTTTATCTAGTCGGTTATATACAAGCTCGCATATTATTCAATCCGTAAATACGAACGGACTATTGAAAGTCTACACAATATGACATTAAGAAAATATGACAGTCAGTTTTCTTTGGAAATATTGCATTTTTATTAGGAAAATTCCGTTTTAAAATAAGGACAATGGCCGTCGGTTTGTTTGCGTTAAAATATGGTATCCTGATTGTAATATTTAATGATTAATTTTCAAATTATTCATTAATTAATGAATGCTTTTCAAAATCATGTTTAACATTAACATCTCCTGTTTTTGTCCATTAGCTACTGGAATAGCTTATACTTATGATGTGGGAACAACGGCGTGTGGACCGGATATGACAAACAAGGACCTCGTGGCTGCCATTCACCCCAAACACTGGAAACATCCGAATCCTACAAAAGACCTGCTCTGTGAGAAGACAATTACCGTTCTGGACCCTAACAACGCCAAAAGCAAGGGAATTAAGGTTCGGCCTGTTGATAAATGTACGAAGGGTTGCAAGATGGCTGACATTTCCCTCTCCCCTGCTGCATTCAAGGCTCTTTTCAAGGACAGCAAAGTTGAGGCACCTCAAGTCACCTGGGACTACAATGACTAACTTAACTATGTAAATATTTGCTACCAAAACGTGTATATATAATTATACTACTAAATATTGTTCCATCTATCATGTGTATCCTAGAAAGGATGTTTGTATTCGGTTGTAAATGTAATGCATGTCTTAATATCAATTACATGAATCGCAATAAGTTTCTTTCTTGTCCAATTCTTCTTTTCCTCCGCCTACACAACACTTACTTAATTATTTCACACCCGTTCAGTTATCTTTCTCACCCAGTATCTATCCACTAAATCATTTATTTATTTTTTTGGCAAAAAAGACATCGTTACCTCATAGAGCACTTATAGCCTTTAATACTAAACTGAAATCACAATCAATTATTTATTAATGACGTAATTTAAATAGAGTTCAGTACCTTAAATGGAAATAAACTACCTTTATAACAAAAACTCAATTAATTATCGCTCTGTAGCAAATTATAAGTTTATTTCCAGGAAGAATGTATGCAATAATCTGAGAAATGCGTTCATGTGTGCATCTTAAGATTTAATGTTTATTTTTCTAAAGGTTGTAAAGCATATCAGGCCAATTTCACACCGTTACACTAAATTATTTTGATATGTATGATGAGCATTATTTAAATTGGCATTTATTTAAAGTGTAATTGACATAACTCTAGGATACAAAATGAGGATATGTAATAACATAGTAATTAACAAAGGTTTAATTATAAGCTGATTCCAGTTAAAAGTGATACCGTAGTTAATACGGATACATTTATTACATCTGTATGTATGTAAATGTATGTACAAACCCTTGTGTTAATTTGAAAATGCCCAACAGTAATATTAATCCAGTATTTTACAATTCATGATACGTATGCTACAAATATTTATAATATTCCACAATGCAGTCTCTCACGACACATCTTTAGGAAATACCATTTTATCTGACGCTTGGCTTAAATGTAGGAAAGATTATTGTCTAGTTCAAACAAAAGACTTAGTTTATGTTAGGGTTATTATTAGTGCCTGTCCTTTTCACTTTTTACTGTTTCAACTTGCAAATATAGCGACCAGCCTGGTTGCAGAAGCCATCGGCAAATATAACGTTGTTAGGGTTTATAAAGTAAAAAAGAACGCAACGTTGATTCCCTGCGTGATTGTTTGGTTCTCCAGGACTCCACAAATGATGTGACAAAGGCTCTCCAGTTATATCCCACAGCCAATGAGTCAGGTTATAATCCCTGTACCCGGATGTCCAAACATAGGTCCCAGCAGTAACCGGAATACCTATACAACCAAGAAACCAATTTTAATTATATGTCAGGTAACAGAATTTAAGACAGCGCAATAGTATATATCGTCTCTTATGTATCAAAATTGGCAAGGACACGATTACTAAATACAAAATATGCATATTTTGTCAATATTACAATTTCTGGTTTGATTTTGTATTCATAATTACATATCACAGTATATATTTCATGGATACCTGAATCTTTGACACGTAACCAGCCTATCACAAAATCCCGTTCGGCCACCGAGTCCACGACCATGGGTTCAAATCCTTGGCTTCGGCATTTCGTCTTCGCCTGAAACCAGTTCACCTGAAATTTTGAAACAATATTAATTAAGCACTGTTTAAAGTGGGTAATTTCCATTGCTATTCAACTTTAACATAATGGAGGCTATTAAAACTGTACCAATTCATCCCCAATGTAATATCTATACGTGTTTCCCTTCCATTTTGTTTCAAGTGTGAAAGCTGGCGGTCCCGATTCATTGTTCTTGTCATCACGGGCACCCCATTGTTGAGCATGGGCGAAATTGGATTTCAACATCTCTGATGAGGGCATAATCTCAACTCCATTGCTTTCTAATTTAAACAGAAAAATAATATTGTGCAATGATAAAGCTAAATAAGTGCATAAAAATAAGTAGATAGGTATAATATGTTTGTAAGTTAGAACTAGTGTAAGATTTAAAGTTTTGCTGTTAACAATTAAATTACACAATGGACTTTTTTAAATAGGAGTGAAGGTAATGGAGTTTTACAGTAGAATATTTTTTGGCTTTACAAGTAATTTCATAAATGCTTTAATATATTTTGTAAATTAGTTTATAATATTTTGAGTTATTTTAATATACTAGGAGCGATCACAGTATTATGAAATAACCACAATGTGGGCAAACACTAACACAAACAAATCAAGCAGCATAAAGAGGAATTAAAATTTGAATTCAGTGTATTCGGTAATTTACCACCCTGCAGTTAAGGTAAGTTAATGTGTTATTGCATAGTGCATTAGTTTGGTAATTGGAAAACGACTTAATAACTTTGTTCAATTTCTTTTTAGGATAAATTATCAACTAATAAAATCATTGTCAGTTGTCAGTGATCATCGGACATGATTTGTACACCAAGAACTTAATAATAGTGATACTTTTCCCAATAATTGTGGTGTGGTAGAGATATCCAAAAATACTTACTACTCATCAGTACTCCTAATATCACGATGAACAAAATAAAATTTATTGCTGCAATAATAATGGCAAGGAACGCAAATTTTTGTGTTGTTGAATATTTGCTTGGAATCCACATCGACAATTGCGTACTTTCTTGATCCTCCTCAAAGTGTGTCATTTTATTACTAAAATTCTTCGTCTTAATTAACAGTACTTAGTTAGCTAATAGTTATAAATCCTCAATTATGTTCCTTCTCTTGCTAGTAGTTATGAATTACAATAAATGTTTAAATTATTCGTTGTGTTATAAAAATGGGACTCCCTAAGGTAATCTACAAATATTTAACTTAGACACTAGTGCAACATCATTGCTTGTTCATTAAATACTAATCAGCATTTATATCCAATTGGTGCAAGTATTGGTTACAGAGGCAATGTCAAGTATAATACATTACTGCATGTCACGGTAGGAAAAACAATTCCTTAGAGACTGTATTGTAAAACCTTTGGCAGTTGCCACAGGAAAAGAGATTGCACGGTGCAATAATCAAGTCTAGTGGCGGAATAAGGAGAGATAAAACGACATGGTTAACTAAAAATAAACATCCTGGATGCATATCTTACATATTATTCCTTTATTTAAACATGATTACTGTTAAACAGTAGACAAAGGATTTATTTAATTTTTTTGTTGCTCAATAATCGTATTCATAAATAATTTTAAATTAAATTAATGACGAAAACTACGGTAAAAATCGGATGTAAGTAATATTTGATGCATAATTGAATTCTGTGTAAGTTAAAATTGAATTTCATTTTCATATTATTGATTTTATTTTCCATAAAGCTTGATCGTGAGTGATTCGTTTGGAAGTGATTCCATTGCAAGTCCATCTTTGAGAATGCCAATTTTTTGTACATAAATGCAAAAAAAAATTATATTTAAAAATTTGTACATATTTAGATAGTATATCAATTAGTAGCGGACTACATAATAGATAGCCAAAATTTCAAATCTTTATGCTTTCCAAATTAATGGAAATACTAGAATACAGTAAAGCCACAGACTACACATTAGCTGTGATAACGGTACTGAGTATGCAAATGCCAAATTGTGTATGGTAAGGTAACTGTTTAACTCCAATTTAAGAAATGCTTTGGCTTTAGCATTTATATTTAATGCCCAACAAATGGAAAAGGTTCAAATGTCAAAATATGCAGCACTGTTTTATAGATTGCATACATTAGCTATACACTATTAACCATAACTGGTATTAGGTGGTTTTCCCATATAATTTGACCTATGAGATCACCCATCGCTCAGCAGTGTATAGATTTATACTATTCTTGATAGAATTATTCAACAGATAATATATACTATTTAATTAAATGCAATTAATATTAATAAGCTGACGATATACTTATGCGTGCCTATACATACACAGATTATCCAGCCAATAATACTGATCTCTTTTCAAAGTCAACAGATTACTACATAAAGTAATCATTTAGCATTTATTCGCCGCTGCCTACTGACATTTGTACATTCAGTCTCATTCCAGCAACTTCAACCCTTCTTCTCAGCTAGAACTATATTTAATTATGAATATCACATTCAAGTTGTTATTATTGCTTGCATTTTTTGCAACAATAATAAATGCTGACGGGGATACACACAACCATCAAGAGGAAGAGCAACAGATATTAGAAAAATTGATAAAGTCCTACAATGTGAACATCCGCCCCGTTGCCGTAAATGGAACCGGAGCCGTTGTCGTCACCGTCAACATGTATGTCCGGTATATTCAGAATATCGACCAAAATGACGGAAGTTGGAAATTGCAGATCAGTTATCGTCAGGAATGGAATGATAAAAGATTGGCTTACGCCGACCAGGCTAACGATCTGAAATATTTGACTTTGACAGACACAAAATCAATTTGGACTCCTGATATTTTCTTCTCTAATGAAATCGAATCCGAACTTCATCACTTGATGAAACCCAATATTTTATTACGTATCCATCCAAATGGAGATGTACTTTATAGCACGAGAATTACTCTTACTCTTCTTTGCAAGGATGCTTTGGTAAGATAATCACAACTAAAAAAATAAAGACTTTAACAAAAAATAAATCATTCAAATATTTTTAAGCATCATATTTAAGTAGCTCTTTAAAAATTTAAAAATGATTTGGAGGTAAATTTTTAATTTATTAATGCTTATGAAAAAATTCAACTATTCTTTGAAAAATTCTGAAAACGTTTTAATCGATGGAAAACGCAAACCAAAGATATTGTAATTTCTGTGGTTAAAGATTCAGCCCCATTTATCTTTATCAAGCCAAATGATTTCAATTTTGTTTTGTATCATTAATGTTATATATTTACATGTTATTTAAATACTATTAATTCTGAATACTATCTTCGTGACAATTTTTCATTGTGAAAAACAGTGTACATAATAAATATGTATATTCTCCTCTTGGTATTAGGCCGACAGACAAAACATCTCTAGGGAATTATTTATAATATAATTGTGTTAAATATGTGTATGCCTTTGTTATTTACTAAAAAGATTAAAATTAAAGATAGCCAGCTTATATTTACATTGAGGAACGTGATTTTGACAAAAATTCATCACTTTTTCTGAAGAAAACAGGGGAACGACTAGTGGAGGCATTTTAGTAAAAGTGTTTTTTAACCGATAAAACAATGATAGAATTGATTTATTTTCTAACGTTAATTGAGACGATTAATGGCAAAAATATTTTAAATTGACTATTCCTCAATTTTTATAAGAAATTGTTAAAATAAATTAGAAATACTATTAATTAATTAATTTTTATTTTCCCATTTGATAACAGACAACACCAAGAAAAAGCCAAATTGTGTGCTCTACAAGACAAGCCAGTTACGCCTACACAACCGATGATATCGTACTTGTTTGGAAAGAAAACGAACCAATCCAGCTTTCTGACAAAATTGGAATGCCGAACTTCGTCTTCAAGTCTGCAGAAGCCAAAAACTGTGATTCTACAACAAATACTGGAAAATACAGTTGCGTCAGAGGTGATTTTACTTTCCGAAGATCGGAGTGCTCTGCTTAAGAGTCATAACTTGTACTTATGATTTATAATACAATGTTATCACGTAATGCTTTAGAATAGATAAGTAAATCGAAATCGTATATTAGCAATGGCAAATCTCGAAATATTATATTTAGCATACAATTAATAAAATATCCCATCGGAACTATATGCCAATGCTTTGTTATATTTATCTCAATGGCTTGAAGTTAATTTATAATTCACAATTCATTTCACCACCTTGTTAATGTAGTTACTTTATAATCTTCCATCAAATATATAATTCAATTAAATGTTAGTGCAAGAAAAATATACTACACAGCATACCTAAATATGTAATGATTGATCTGGAGTAGCGAAACACGCTATTTTATGTGCATTAAGTTATGCAGTTGAACATTACTACAATTTTTAAAAAGTAAACATCGCATAGCATAATTAATAACAACTTATAACTATTGCTAATTGCAGCAATTCTTTCCGTATTACATGAAAAAGTTACATTTGTTACTAAAGTGACGGAAACTTCGAACCTTAGTTTTAAATGTTTTAAAAGTTTTTAATTAGTAACTTAATGTAGCCTAATTTTAAATAAAAAACTTGTTTATGAGCAATAGCTGAAAGAACCCCTTCATTTTTGTTGGGGGGCTTGGATTTTTTAAAGGAGTATTTTCGTGGGTCCTTCCTGCGCGACGCAAAAACAATTAGTATAATAAATAGTATAGAGTGCTTAATTCCCATTAAAGAAAGGCTTCGGCTTTAGCATGTATATTTAATGCCCAACAAATGGAAAAGGTCAAGATATATGAAGTAGTTAATTGTAGATTGCATATTAACCATAAACTATTAACCATAACTCGTATTAGGTAGGTTTCCTATATAATTTGACCCATGAGATCACCCGTGGCTCAGCAATGTATAGATTCATACTATTCTTGATAGAATTATTCAACAGATAATATATACTATGTAATTATTTAATATTAAGTCGATTACTATTTTATACTAAAAATAAGTTGACGATATATATATGCGTGCCTATACATACACAGGTTATCCAGCCAATAATACTGATCTCTTTTCAAAGTCAACAGATTACTACATAAAGTAAAAGCAGTTAGCATTTATTCGCCGCTGCCTACTGACATTTGTACATTCAGTCTCATTCCAGCAACTTCAACCCTTCTTCTCAACTAGAGTTATATTTAATTATGAATATCACATTCAAGTTATTATTATTGGTTGCATTTTTTGCAACAATAATAAATGCTGACGGAGATACCCACAACCATCAAGAGGAAGAGCAACAGATATTAGAAAAATTGACAAAGTCCTACAATGCGAACATCCGCCCCGTTGCCGTAAATGGAACCGGAGCCGTTGTCGTCACTGTCAACATGTACATTCGGAATATTCAGAAAATCGACCAAAATGATGGAAATTGGAAATTGCAGATCAGCTATCGTCAAGAATGGAATGATAAAAGATTAGCTTACGCCGACCAGGCTAACGATCTCAAATATTTGACTTTGACAGACACGAAGGCAATTTGGACTCCAGATATTTTCTTCCCTAATGAACTCGAATCCGAACTGCATCATTTGATGAAACCAAATATTTTGTTACGTATCCACCCTAATGGAGATGTACTTTACAGCACGAGAATTAGTATTACTCTTCTTTGCAAGGATGCTTTGGTAAGATAATCACAAATAAAAATAAAAAATAAATATAAGACTTTAACATAAATATCATTCAAATATATTTAAGCATCATATTTAGTTAGCCCTTCGAAAATTTAAAGTGATGTAAGAAAAGTCTAGTCTCTATAGAACTACTGATGTAGAGGTACATTTTTAATTTATTAATGCTATTTTGGTAGTAAAAAGACATACAAACCATCTCCTGGGAATTATTTATAATATAAAGTAAACGTATAAATTACCTCCATAGGTACCTTTGCCATTTACTTTTGAAATATTTCTTTTCTGTTATTTTATATTGTATAGTTTTTAGTGCAATTAAATGTAAGGACGTAATTCCTTAAGTCGTATAATATGTATATTTACATTTTTATAATATATTACCCTTTTAATAACCTATTGTATTAATTTTTTAGGCTTCGCCCAAGAAATCCGAAGTTGTTTGCTCTCTCGAACAAGAAAGTTACAGTTACAAGAAGGATGACATCATTCTTACCTGGAAAGAAGTGGATCCCATTCAAATCACTTCACATCACAAAGTCCTTGTCCCTGACTTTGTTTACCAGAAAGTGGAAACTAAAGAAACTGAAGAAACACTCGTCAGTGGAACTTACAGACGTCTTGTAGCTGATTTCACCTTCAGAAGACCCGAGTGTGTTGCATAAGCTTAATAAAATTATTTCTGAAGATAACTAATATGTTTATGTAAATATATTTGCAATATTTTCTGCTCTCAATTCGACTTCTCATAGTTAACCAATTCCTTCAACTACCTTAATAAAATTTTCTGTACCTACGTTACGTTCGGATTTATTTGCTTTCCATATCATATTATCATAATTTATATCATCCAAAGCACATATAATCATGTTCTACCACAATCAAAACAAAGTTTACTAATTGTTAAAAACCAATTTAATTTTTGATTGTGGAAGAACACGATTAACGTGCTGAAATGCGTTTTTTGCTATAACTCACGATATGTAGGTATACTATGTTAAACTGATAACAAATTTCCATATAGTACATAGGTATTATGCTATTTATCAAATACCTACCTACAAAGTCTTCATTAATTTGCATGCAGTTTAGGAATAGCTATAAATGAAAACAATAAATGTGCAAAATGATGAAAAAATGCAACCGATGCAAAAGGCTAATGAGTAATTTAATGATCTGAAATCTTAACTTAAGTTAAGCTAACACTCGTTTTTAGTACACGTTTAAGAAACAATTAACAAATAATAATTAAAACTATGATCGATAGTTAGATAGAGTATTACAAAATTGTAATTCATAATCAGTTAATCAGACATAATAATTAATTAGGTTGTCCCTCAGAAAATATTTTCAGTATAACGTACAAGTACAAGTTTGCTCAGAATTTGTTGTTTTCCACAGTCATCTTTAATGTCAATGCCGATTAACTAGTTGTATTTCCTAGAAAATTAAAGATATACTATATTTAACATCATTTTTTATCATCTATGGAATATTTTATATTATGTAATATTAATAAGAATATGTACCTATATGTTTTCGTTACTTGTGCAATAAATATTATGTCATTAGACTTAGAGCTAATAATTATCTCTCCAGCTATATAAATTACCTAATGGAAAGTGAGTCAGGCGGTAAATATTGTGCAATAGCAATTAATAAAAATAATGTTATCACTATCATTCGAGGATTTTCTTTGTGTTAAAGAAGCGAGTTCAGATTATAAAAGAAGTTCAGTGTTAACTTTTAAACCCGAGTTCAATGCTTAATCAATGTTCTACAAGAAATTAGCGAAAACAAAAAGAAAATCATGTTTATTATCACTTTCATACCATTCAAATCAATGCCAAGTTAAGGCAAAAGAAGCAAAGGTTAACACTTGTTATTTAACTCTTGCTTAAATATATTTATTTATTCACGAGGTTACAAGATGATATAATATGACACATCCATAGAATAAAGATTGGCAATAAATTAAAAATATTTCGCTGAAACAATTACGAGCAAAATTTTGCAAAATATTTCACGTACGTATAAATACAAAGATTGTACCAAAAATTATTTTTTAATATTTTTAGTTTAATGCGTCAATATAATTTGCTTATCAGTATGTTTTTCGCATTTATGTTCCAAAAATGTATTTTGCCTTTCAGGAAAACATTTCTTTAAAAATGAAATATTGTAATACATGTCTCACACAGTGTACAAGTCAAGAGCTTTTTAAACTTGCACTAATAAATCGTATCTTCCGATGATAATTATTACAAATATAACTATTATACCTACTCGCATATTATATACATCCTTGTGATATAAATTATATAATAAAAAACAGGTTAAATACTTATCAGTAAAAATGTATGTATAATAAACGTCAAGCCCACCAGAATCACATCATTTCGTTTATTGCTTCTCTTGCCTTAGACTTGTCACTGTCAGTGTCCCAATATATTTGTGTGTAAAAGTATTACAAGTTTAGCAATGAATTCAAAAATAATTTTTCTTACCCTAATTTTGGGGGCATTTGTAACCCTTTCCTCTTGTGAGCACGATCATGCTCACGATCACCATCACGACAACGATGACCACGACCATGTTCACAACCACCAAGAAGAGGAACAAGCAGTTTTAGAAAAACTTACCAAAAATTACAATGTGCACATCCGCCCCGCTTCCACCAATGGAACCAATGGCCCCACAGCTGTCACAATCAATATGTACATCTTGAACATCCAAAGAATTGACGAGGTGGAAGGAACTTGGAAATTGCAGGTTTATTACAGACAAGAATGGAACGACAATAGATTGGTCTACGATAACAAAACCGTCGATTTTGAACAACTAACTTTGACCAACGTGGATTCCATTTGGACACCCGATGTTTTCTTTTCAAATGAACTCCACGCTGAGGTCCACGATCTGATGAAGAGGAATATTTTGGTGCGAATCTACCCCAACGGAAATGTACTTTACAGTTCAAGAATCACTTTGACTCTTTTCTGTCCGGATGCAAGTGTAAGTCTCATTAAGTCTTAAACCTTAATTTTTTAATATTCATTACAGACATTTGTCAAACTGTAGTAAAGTGCCTCCTCTAAAAATTAAAGGAGGAACCTTAATTAGCTTCAAAAAGTAAAGCTATATAACCAAGGCTATATTTACATTGAGGATCGTGATTTTGACAAAAATCCACCGCTTTTTCGGTTAGAAGGGCAGAGGAACGAGTAGTGGGGGCACTTTAGTGAAACAGTATTTTTAACAGATAAAAATAACGAATTGATTTATTTTCTAAAGTAATTTGAGACGATTAATGGCAAAAATTTAAATTAAATTACCTATTCATCAATTTAGATAAGAAATTGTTAAAATAAATTAGAAATACTATTAATTAATTTTTATCTTTCCATTTCATAACAGACAACACCAAGAAAAAGCCAAATTGTGTGCTCTACAAGACAAGCCAGTTATGCCTACACAACCGATGATATCGTACTTGGTTGGAAAGAAAATGAACCAATCCAGCTTTCTGACAAAATTGGAATGTCCAACTTCGTCTTCAAGTCTGCGGAGGCCAAAAACTGTGATTCTACAACAAATACTGGAAAATACAGTTGCGTCAGAGGTGATTTTACTTTCCGAAGATCAGAGTGCTCTGCTTAAGACTCATAATAACTTGTACTTATGATTTGTGATACAATGTTATCATATAATGCATATAGAATAGATAAGTAAATCGAAATCGTGTATTAGCAATGGCAAAATGCATCTCAAAACATCATATATACAATTAATAAAATAGCCCATCGGAACTAAACTGTAATTCACCATTCATTTCACCATTTAGTTCACGTACTTATACATATCAAATATATAATTCAAATTAATGTTAATCTAAGAAAAATAAACTGTAGCTTGCCTTTGGTGCATACAATTGTATAACAATACAGATATAATGAAATGAAGTGTTGGCACTTGAATAAATTCGATCTATCTTTCTTAGGTTATTGTACAGTTTTACTCTTACTCATTGTGTTTTTACCTTATAGCCTCAACACATTGATTTTTATTTTTATATTAGTTTTGCAGGTATTATATGCATAAAGATGACAAACCATAATTGGTACAAACCTGATTAGGTACGCATTTAAGCTTATTGCGTACAATGTATGGCATTTTAATATGACTTAATTATTTAATGGATGTTGCACAAGGCAAATGCGATTTCAATTGTCTTAACTTCAAAAAATTAACGGTAAAGCGTTAGATTAGGCCGGATACAAAATACAAAACCTATTTATGTAAGTAAGACCGCCGTTAATATTTCGTATTTTAATATTCATCTACGATATACTACTACCAAAATTTATTAGTTACGTTTTATAGTGGATATTAATGTATGACAATGACAATGAACAACATTAAACTATGTATAAAATGTAACTTTGCATAAAAGTGAAACTTATGTGCATTATCCCCAGGATACATAAAAAGTGTATGTACACATCATGTCAGTATGAACATTTCCATTGCTGCCTTGAATACATAATTAAATAAATCCACATTTTGACCATTACGTAATTCAAGGACATTTATTAAAAATTACACTTTCTAACTTTCGATCCTCCTCAAAGATAATATTTTGAAGCACAAAGCAATAAGTCTGCAAAGTAGCTGTAGTATTTGATATTATAAATATTAAAAATAAGTCCTACACACAGAAGTGTGAAAACCTACAAAGCTGAAAGGTTCAGGTATACCCTTTTGATATAATCATCATCATTTATTTATAATACCTACAATATGACGGTTTGCCAAATATTCTTTAAAAATGGTAAATTTTAATTATAATAGTTTCATATGTGCTCCTGTGTACATAAATTGTATAAATATAATAATGACACTTGGTACTTTATACCACCAAACTAAATCCAACAGTAATATATGCAACGGACTGCCATAAACACATTATTATTATATACTTATTAGGCTTCTTTTCTTTGTAAAAATTAAGTCGTTTTGCTGTACGTTGGTTTAGGCCAAAAAACTTTAATATTGAATTGATTTAATTATGACACATTGAGCACCTATATTCCTTAGTTTGGATATGATTTGGAATCTATTTGTACTTGGGCTGTTGTGGATACCAAAACATACAGGTATTACTGAAATTAACAAAAAAAAAATGTAAAACTGCCAAGCCCCCCTGATCAAGCCCGCTCGAGTGAGTGTAATGCTGCACAATAGTTGTAATAAATATCCTTATGAGAAGTAAATGGAAATGTTTAGGCTAGTGTTTTGAATAGAAAAATTCACTAAGTTTGGTGTTTCTATCTATGGAAACAATCAATAAATTTAGTTTGCTGTTTCTATGGAAAAGGGTACTAACGAAAAGCATGGTGGAACATGTGTCCAAGCTGCACTGATTAAAAGTCCGTATTTGGAAGATATTATTGTAGTCTGCACATTTCTAAGCAAGGCAGAATAGGGTCACAGGTAAAGAGAAAAATATGTTCGTGAGGTTATACCCTGCTGAAGGTCAGATTTAGGCTTAAGTTTTTACACATTTTGCGTATGAATGTTGAACCAGGCAATTACAGGTTTGAAAACAATACCCAATGACAGCCCTAGACACAGGAGGATAGACACAATTAAACACCGTTCAATATTAACCTTAATAGGGAAACCGACATTTAACGGGAAATGGTTGGGATCCTATTATGCCTTGCTTAGAAATGTCCAGGCTACAACAATATCTTCAAATCCGAAGTTTTAATCAGGGCAGCTTGGATCCGTACTCCACCAGCCCTTTTTAGCATTGAAATATTCCATAGGGATCTATTTCATACCTAAGCCAGCATCACACACTCGGGCGAGCTAATAATTAAATGTAATATCAAATCCAGTTTCCATTCCACTAATCAATACCTTTAATATTTCAGTTTGTCAGGAGCCTGGCGAACCACCCGAACCAGTAGATGCATACGCACCAGATGAACCTGGTAAATATTTCACTTCTTCCAAATTATTATATTGTTGCGTATCGTACGGAGTTAAATAATATTTTTTTTGTTAAGGCCAACCATCAGTAACATGTCCAGCACCAGTGCCTTGTCCAGAACCAGAACCTTGTCCTCCACCCGAAGTTTATACAACTCCGGCATCGTTTCCTTGTCCAGAGTTTCCGGCATGCCCGGCCTGTCCAGCCCCGTCTGCTTCTCAATCGTCCAGTGCATCTGGGAGTTCAAATAAAGGATGCAAAGGCTGCGGAAACTGTGGCAATGGTGGATGTGAGTACTTTCACTATTTATCCTACAAAATTATTCATTTAATTATATAAAAGCCTGCACCTTATAATCTTAATCATTTTCAATTCTACTTCTGCAAAAGCAAATCAAATGCAATATATCCTCTATATTCTATCTATATGGAAAAACAATTCAATTTGTAATTTATGACTTATCCAACTGATATATACATATCATCATGTCAGTAGGACAACAATTTTAAATATATTGTATGTCGATTTTTAACTGACTTTGTGGATCTTAAATCTAGAACATTGTTGTATTCTATTTTGTGAACGTTTTAAATATTCTTTGTGATTTATTCAATACGACAAGCGATATTGTGCTTAATATCGGCCCATTTACCCCTGGCTAATGTGCTGAAATTCTAACATTTTAATTTAATTTAATTGAATACTTATTTCTACAGGGTGGCCATTGTTTGGCAAATAGAGAAAGCGAATTCGAATTAATGTCATCACATCATCTCAAGATTTCAAAGGATTTTTAGCACTGGTGTCGATGCAAAAATATAAAATTTGTAAAATATTCCATTATAATAAATTTGATTATCGTATATGACAAATAGTAGTCCGATGCTTGACTGCATTGTAATTGTAATTCTGTTTTACTCAAGTGACAAGTTAGGCCATCCATTTACACGAAATGAAATCAGTATTAAATGCACGCAAAAACACCGCCCTACCCCCACGGTCACTATACCAACTAAAAATAAACCGTTGTAAACGAATGTAACAAAGAGGGAACATATACTTCCTATAGTTATTCGAAAAAGATCAAAAATGTTTAAATTTATTCGAAACAGATCAAAAATGTTTGAATCTATTCCAAAAAGTTTGAATTTATTCCAAAAAGTTTGAATCTATTCCAAAAAGTTTGAATTTATTCCAAAAAGTTTAAATCTATTCCAAAAAGTTTGAATTTATTCGAAAAAGTTTGAATTTATTCCAAAAAGTTTGAATTTATTCCAAAAAGTTTGAATTTATTCCAAAAAGTTTGAATTTATTCCAAAAAGTTTGAATCTATTCCAAAAAGTTTGAATCTATTCGAAAAAGTTTGAATTTATTCGAAAAAGTTTGAATTTATTCCAAAAAGTTTGAATTTATTCCAAAAAGTTTGAATCTATTCGAAAAAGTTTGAATTTATTCGAAAAAGTTTGAATTTATTCCAAAAAGTTTGAATCTATTCCAAAAAGTTTGAATTTATTCCAAAAAGTTTGAATCTATTCCAAAAAGTTTGAATTTATTCGAAAAAGTTTGAATTTATTCCAAAAAGTTTGAATTTATTCCAAAAAGTTTGAATTTATTCCAAAAAGTTTGAATTTATTCCAAAAAGTTTGAATCTATTCCAAAAAGTTTGAATCTATTCGAAAAAGTTTGAATTTATTCGAAAAAGTTTGAATCTATTCGAAAAAGTTTGAATTTAT
>JAQFYC010001300.1:0-36422 GCA_034694165.1 Tomocerus mixtus | reverse complement strand
ACCCGACAGCTCAATTTCTCCCGAAGGAAAGATTGCGTTATTTACCATCGGACAGACAGACAGAGCCGGTGGTAACATGCACTATACAATATACTGCATACCCCTACATAAAGAGATAAGTACAAAACTGATGTACACTACGTCGCATTGACTGTATATTTAGAGGTATAGGTAAATACATACCTTGAGCTTCGAGTTCCTTCAAAGTAGTGTTAAATCAATTTGAACTTCAACTACGTATTATGACTAAAGTTCTTGAAATCTGACATGCCCCTTGGGCAAACCCAACGCAATTGTGTGAGTAAATACATACAATATACATGAAAGTTAGACAGAAGTAAATCCTCACACTTATCCTTAGCAAAAATAAAAGAGTGATGCTACATCGGCAACAGACATCCATATCGATGCTTTTATACCTTTAAAACTTGGAAAGTGTAACCTAGAATTTTAAGAAAAACGTTGATATTGCTACAGAAAGTTATCTGTTAATGATACATTACATTCTATACGGACACAGCATAGCATGCATACATAGATACTATAGGGATGAGATGGAGAACAACGTACAAAATTCAGTTCAAAATCTAAGTTGGACGTTGTATATCTATGCATAGGGTAGGTAAAATACATTTTTGTAGAGGAGGTACATTTCTTAAGGGATATATCGCTAAAAGGAAATATTTAGCTCTGTAAATAATGCGGGGCTGCTCTTCCACATCTACTAGAGTGTATGCTTCAAAGCCATGAAATGTCTGTACTGTATATTGGTTTGTAGCCTGTGTATGTCGGTGTATCTGTACTTCTTCAGATTCTAAACCGCCATACGTCAAGCGCTCAAGAAATCAACGGCAGTTTTACATTACAAACACACAGCCGTCGGACGTGCAAAGAAGATAATACACACAGGTGTGTCGTTTTGACTGCCGACCCTGCTCACTATACTTTGCACTGCACAAAGGGCCTGGCCCACCTTACATACAGGCGATACAGGGTAGTTAACAAGGGTCTTGTAGATATATAGGTACATATTAGAGCGTATATTGAACCTATACAGATAACATAGTGTATGTAGTCTGTATAGTGTGTCGTATAATTGTTCCTGAAAGACAGTTGGCTTAGCTTGTATGTAACAAAATGTGATTGTTACGTAATGCACACTAGGCACCCTTAAAAATAAAATCAGTACACATCATACTCACTATGTATAAGAAATTATACATAGTTGCTACCTTTGGTATTGGAATCAGATCGGAATATTATGTAATCTTAAAACTTCTTTGTGCATTATGCAATATTTAATGGGTTCCCCATTCATTGTTTAAACAAATCTAGCCAAAACATTACTGCTAAATTTAATTAGTCTGTCTGGTAATAAGCAGCGTGCATAATTATAGATATTTATAAATATTGTTGTTGTCAGTACGGACGGGCTAACAATGAAAGACAGCTATTTGTGAAGGTTACAGATAGTTGAGCTCAAAAGAAAGTAATACGCTAACATTGTTCACTCATTATACAACTGCAAAATATTTAAATGATTCGTCTCTGGTTCAATATGGTCTAGCAAAATACTATTTCCTGCTTTTCCCATATTTTTAGAAATACAGATTTGCATTTAAATGAAGTATGAAAATATACGAATAATTAGGTCGATATAATGTGTTTATACAAAAGGACACAAGCTCAGTACATTACATACAACTTGTGTGGGGTATTAATAACAACAACCGTCTGCAACTGCAAATCCTTTTCTCCTAAATTGTTTGGCGAATGTACATTTGCTATCTTCTATTTGTTTTTAGATTATTTTAATTAAAAATATTTATTTGTTATGTAATATTGGGAAATAAAGTTGAAAATTGGCAATATGTGCATGAAACATGCATTTGAAATTGAAGAAGATTTTGAGTTGAATGTCTAATTATCAGTGAGGTAAAAAGTAAATGGAAGTAACGACAATGAGAACGGAGAAGCCTACCTTGCTTAAATAATCATCTGTAGGGAGTAGTTGCAGAGATGATGATTTGTTGGTATTATGATTACGATTAGTCCGGTAATCGTCCATAAGGTCAATAGAAGGAACAGCGTAGTCGTCAAAAGGGAGAATTTCTCCCTCTGGCCACAAACATGAACTTTCGCTTTGAAGCATTTTGCAGTTATAACAGTAGTAAGTAATAGTATCCAACAGTTCTTTGCTTTTAGCTAGGTACTTCGTATGATGAGCTAAAGGAGAAGTCACAATTACAATACACTACACTTACAGGACGAAAAAGATTTTAGCACAGTATTCACCATCATCTCTAGTGACAATGAATGGCAGAAAGACTGGAGTTAGAGGAAGAGTGATGGATTCAAATTCATGTTAACCCTATCATCATCAATGTATTTAAACCTAAGAATAAAATACAATACCTCTACACATTAATATACCTAAGTACAACCATAAGAGACAAAAATACACATATACACAGTAATAATTTACATATAGTAGATGCATATTTGATTTTGGACATACTCGACAAACATCATCAACATTTACGACTTATGCATATATTCAATACATCTAAATACATACGTTTACGTAAAGCACTCTTCCATATTTATATTACATATAACTGAACTAAAGTATAGCTGAAAATTGTATAATGAAGTGTTTTTAAGTGCGATGTGAGTGTTTAGAGAGATTTGTCGCGTATGGTTTAGTAGTGTGCATAAATGCATATATTTGTACATGCTCAGTCAAAATATGAGAAATCACTACTACAACTACACCATAATACATATTACTATACAGTATACATTTGAAGATAAAGTATTGATATTGCATATTATTCAGATATTTACAATACAACAGTATATTAAGCTATCTAACAGTTATAAAGTTAAAGTTTGCCTTACATCTATGTCTGCATGGGTTCAAACCTAATATACTCTCCGATGTTCAGAAAGAAGATAATATCTGTAAATGTATACTGCGTCCCTACTGAATACATTGACAAATACATTTTGAACTACACTATCATGTTTGGTTATCATTTTCAGCATTAATTTTTATATCTACCATTAGCCAGAAAGCAAAAGAAGTCTGTCATTTTCCTCCTAACACAGAAAGTCACATTGGAACATGATATTTAAATGTTGAATATAATTCAGACCAATGTACTTCAATATCAGTTCGCAACACAATGCATTACTTATTAGTACATGTGTACTATTGTACGTACATACATGTAAAAAGTTTACAGCATTGCAGCATACTATGTACTATGCAAGAAGTATTTTCATTATAATGTATTCATAGAATGTTATTATTATTCTCTATTCATATAAAGTGATAATAATCATCACGAAGGAGGACAGATTTGCATTACACAGATTTACCCTCTCCTCTGTACTGTTTGTAATTCTGTTTTTAATATCTACATACATATTATAGGGATTGCCTACTCTCTATTACATATAAGCCTGAGACTGGGTCTCCTCCTCATCTCATCTTATTAGGCATTTATGAATTCAACATTTCTCGGTATAGATTTGGATATGTATGAGCACAAGATGTTTTGTGGAAAACACTAATGCATTCTTGTTTAAACAACAATTTTCTTGACAGGAAAACTCGCAGTAAATAAAGGTGAACATCTTTACAAACTTACGATAGTTTGGTAGTTTATGCAAAAGCACTGTACTTAATAGTATTCATGCACCAACTACCAATGCTACCAAATCCAATACTTTTTGCCAACTTCTAGATATTCCTGTATGGTATGTACTTCACTCACTCACGCCTTCAACTTAAGAAGATGAAAGATGAAATCAAATATTAAAGCGAACGCAAGATTTACATTATTGTTTGCTCAGAGTTTTTGCCGATCTATACTCACTAGATACCATACAAGTCGTTTACTTTTACAGGTAAATCATATTCGCGATCTACTATTATTATCTTGTCACATCACGATCTATTCAACATTTTTTAAAGTTGCTTCGGCTCCTATATATTCCTGTTTCTGTGTAGTGGACGTGACCCTATCTTCCACCTACCTTACCACACAAGTACGCTTATACAATTTAATTTTAAACTTGCATTATTATTATTGCTACATAAAATGTAATTCTTTTTAGTGTTAGTCGCGACGAGACAAGGCGCCTGTGTTTTAAGTATTTGGAAGATGATCAAATCCCATAACACGAACGAAAGAAGGCTAACCTTACTAGTTTCCAACGAAATAGAAGTTTGTCATGAACTAGACCAGGCAGACCAAGGCCTATCTGTATGATATTGTGATAGACCGAATAAATAGCGTCAGAAATTGGTATACCAAATTTTTATATTTAACGTGAACATGATTTCTGGTTTTTCTTACATGTTGGTTGCATACAGTACTGTATACAGCATGTAGAAATAAACTACCAATCCGGTGCCCAATAAAATACACCGAATAAAAATTCCTTTACTTATTTATGTATCTTTCAATTGATCATCTCAATACGTAGGCAGGCATTTAGGTATTGTATTATATGCATACATGGCTGGCTGTCCTTAAGTTATACAGGGAGATAAAGCTAAGATATAGATACATTTTGCATTTTGGAGTTTTATTTTAACGGTTCTAAGGTGTATATTACCTATACAGTACAATAAAGCACAGAAATACGATATCTTGGTTACTGTAAACAACGTTTTACAAATTTTAGGCTGTACCTACCTTTGTCTTTCAGATTCGGTAAAAATCATTTAAGAATTGTAATTCGATATTCTATTCTTAATCTGATTAGGATAGTGTTGTGAGAAGAGATGTGATATTTCGAATGAAAAACATACAATGTAAATATAACACGTTTTATCCGATTGGACTTGAGTTAACCCTCCTACAGTGTTATCTCCCATAATCATTGAAAAAAACATGCTATGTATCGATTTCTACAAAATTCTGCTTTCCATATTGTTATAGATGCTGTTCTAGTTTACTTATTCGTTAGACTGGACATTATTTCATTAATCTTAACCAACAAACTAAAATAATAATTATTTTTGATTATGTAAGCAAGCAACATCAACTCCTGGAGTCTTTTTAACGAAGTTATTTAGCATACTACTGCATGTGCATACACATAGATAAATACTCCACAAAGGCAGAATATATTTTGCTAACTTTTGGTAGAATATAAAAAGTTTCTGTATGCAAATGCAAGCTGGGACCTAAATAGTAGAAACATATTATCTCGATCCAGTGTGTCATACTTATGAATGGACTTCACACTTCTTGACTTACAATACTTATTAGAATACAAACAATACTTGACTTGGCTCACGTCACATGAAGGGACATGGGACACATACAGGATATTCACAAGCGTGTATCCGGTCAATAGGTAAAACCTAAAACGCAACTACATCCTAACGAAATCCATACAGCTAGTGGGTGTAATCAAAATGAAGAGGTAAGTTAAGATACTTTACTTGCTTGTAACACTGAATCATTAAACACACGCATATCTACTACTACAGTGAATTTACATCCAACGAACGAACAAAACAATGAATGAATGAATGAGCACAAGTTCAACAAATAAACGGTAAGTAAACTAACTGAAGACTATCAACTCAAGCAAGAGTAGGACAAAGACTTTCCATGAGTCATGGGTACTTAAGGTTTTGGGGATTTTTAATAATATCCTGTTTTGCTCCCTTTTCCTTTCCAAGTTAACTCAACTCTGACTTTCTATTAAAAGCAAAGAAAATGTACCTGGTACACAACAAAACAACTTGCAAGCAACCGTAACTACAGATAGTAATAGATGTTGCAAAGAATGACTAAATGATAATGTGCGTAAAGTTTCTACTTCTTGTGTCTATTTATAGAGGAACACATACATATGTGAATACGCTGTCTATTGGAATTAGAAAACTGTTGCATAAACAATTTCAAACCCTAATTTCCAACCACAGGAAATTGACATTCTCATGGTCAATGCAACTACCCATTATGCTTCAGTAGTAATTAGTTGGTCACTTCCAAATATATTTACATATGCAAACCGGCACCGGCAATGTAGAACCATGAAAATCCAAAAATGTTATTTTTACTACACAGGCAACCAAGCTACAAAAACAGCACCTACGAAATTCATTATTTCATTTGGGCATAAATACATTTACTTACGAGTAAGTTAGCTATAACAAATTATAGAAATTAGCAGATCTACAAAAGGCTTTTGAATCTGTATTAATATTAATACACAATAATATTTATGATGCATCATGAAAGAAATAAATGAAACTAAAGCATTACACGAGTTTACACGAGCTAAGGTAAAAGACTGCACAATTTAGAATCTTTCCTCACGATTCTTTCAATAAATTGTGCGTTTAAATCAAGTAATCTAGTTGTTTGATACAGACATACGTATAACTGAAAATCACGTACATATGCTGTGAAATCATCATGTCAAAAGAAGTGCCGCGATTGTACCTGATATGATAACTAAAACCCTGTTCCAAGAAATACTGCGATTTGTTATTCCCAGTGTAGTTGTTTGTGCAAAACAGAATAATAACTGTCAATCTAGATACTAACTAGGTACACAAGATATCTGGCAAAACCTATACAACATTACAAGAACAATTCCAATAATATGTTAGCTTATTATACTTACATTCATTTTTTCATATCCCAGCCAGGCCCTACTGTACTGCAGTAAATACAATTAAATAATAATGCTGCTCATACCTCCCCAAATACTTCACATGCTGAATAGGTTTTAATATAAGGTTTACTATTTATAATACGTCTAGTAGACGTATTATAAATAGTATTAAAATAGGGTAATGTCTTCTGCACTACAGTTACGATAAAAATATCGTTTTCATGGATTAGTAGAAAAGTACGATATCCCAGGTAACTAATATTGAACGTAATATTATTATGTTGAATTGTTTGTACATAATAGGTTTGTCAAGTTAATTGGCAGTACACACAAGTTTGCTAAATGAAGTACCACTTAGCTATACTTTATGTACGGATATGCTTTTATATGGGTATTAAATTATTAACATTTTAATGTATTATGATGAATTTTTTAGTAAAATAACTCAATCCATATAATCTCAGTATACTAGGTAATAAACATAGGTATGTAATACTTATATAATATTTCTACTTTTTTTATGATGGGCATGTAGTAGTAAACAAATTACAATATTGCAAACATATCGTGATTGAATAGAGAGTGTCTGTAATCTATATATTTACAATAAGCAACCATATTACTTACTTATGTCAGTATTAATATTACTGACTGATAACTAATTGTAGGTATCATTTAACATTCGGCCACATAAAAGATAGTCAATACATATAGCTTCGTTACGCAGCCTGCGTATCATATTGCTTTGGATTAATATACCCATAATATAAAATGGTCAATAAAATTGATATAACTTATAGATATGTGTAATTGCATTTGCACTTCGCTCAATATTACGTGTTACCACCCAGCCCAGGTATCTAACGCATGAAAATATAGATAGCAAAGTAAGTAAACACTTAAGCCTGAAGTATATATTATATAACTGCCGAGCTTAGACAAGTACATTACATACACAACACATACTATCAGTAGTTGAATACTGATATACTCCATATAGCCGTATCAGTATGAATGAAATCATGTATTTAAGATAAGGCTCTGAAGAATGTTTGTAGTTTGTACATAATAATTCTATAGTAGATAATACTACTACCATTCAACAAGTAAAGGCACAAAGTACAGCAAAAAAATTGTGAATGAAATGACGTAAGTTAAAAGTACGTGTCATGCAAAACCAAAAATAAATCTGAACTTACGCTTTCCCAGTAGAAGAGCAAGCAAGATTCTGTTAGATGATCTTCAACTCTTCAGTTCAGCTCTGGCTTGAGTATTCTTTATGAAACAAGCGCAGTCAGACTCAAAGCAAGATAAAGAATCAGCGTGGTTAACTCCAATGTGTACTTATTTAAGGATGGTATAGATGTAGATGTGGTATTGAGTATCGTAGTGTAAGCAGTATTAACTTGAAATCTTTTCTTGTACTTGTTGATGCAGAAAATCCACACTGGAGTAAACTCTTTGTGTTTGCAGCTGAGTAAGGACGAAATTTTTTAACTATAGCAATAACTATGACACAACGAAACAAAGAAAACGTTCTATATAAACCTTCTTTTCTGTACTGATTGATTTAGTGTGATAATTTGTAGTGTAAGTAATTTGCTAGGCAGTTTCGCTTGACGTTATTTGTCCAAGTAAGGGTTAGTTTTATTGCTATACGAAATGAGGCTTTCTTCCGGTAATATATTGTGATTGTGAATAGATAGACAATAAGGATTAGACTGAAAATTACACACAGTAATTACTATTTGGCAGAGAAAGTAAAAACAATATACCTTTTGATGACACTTTTGTTAACTTGAGCACAAGGATGTAATGTAAACTTCGAGCGAGCAGAGGATTGAGATTGAGATGATTTTAACACGAATCAAAGATTTGATATGTTGTCCTTTACAAGGTTGAGGTTTAGTTTAGTGTGAGTCGAAGAAGTCATAAAGTGGCTTGCGTGTACAATATAAGCAGTCCGTGTGTAACAAACAAACGAACGATTCAACAGAACCCTTAGTTGGTACATTGGTAGTATACCTCATTGCATTGGTGCCTTTATCTATTTGATATACAAAATACCTGAATTTATCTTCAGTATTTAGGGGATACAAACTAAGACCGGTCGGAACACAGAAGGTAGACGAAGAAGTTAAAGATTAAATCCTAGACTGCATTTAAACCCAAGCAAGGAGATAACCTACATGCAGTAGTACTACACACAGATGTACTTACTACTAAGATTTTCTATTTTATAAACCATTAGTAAAGTCAGGAAAAGGTATCAGGATATGTATTAGTATAGATGTTTATATCTAGCAGGTAGACTCCGGGAACTCCTTTATGAAACATCTTGTAGACCACTTCACTTCACTAAGCATTATTATATAGCCCCTCAAAGTTACTACACAATATAATAAGAGATCAACAACAGAAAGGTATTATACAAATAGTATCAGTAGGTAAATACTATTATATCTTTTGGATAAAATGCTATTGTATATGTATTTGTATTCAATATACTACAAGCACTGCAATTCTGTCAATGAAGTCCCTCATTTTAATTTAGGTTAGCAGTATATGAAAAGGGATACCCTTCCAGATTCTTATTTCACGAAGTAAAGTAATTCATGATGGTGGATCTATGGAACCCATCTTAAGTTTTCCATAATTCAAAGGTAATCTTGTTTCCCTTTTTGCACCATGTAAAGAACATCCAGAAGCATGCAACGCATCAGTATGTACGCTGATTTTTATTGATCGGTCAACTGACGAAATATTTACCTATTTATGTGGTACTTTTATGAATTTATAATTCTGTTTCCAAAATCCAAATTGACATGATATTTTAGGACTCTATATAAAAGAATACTCAATAATAAGGGTGGCCATAGGGAATGCAATGTGGTTGAAAGATAAATAGTAAAGGGTAATTCAATGAAAAAGGCCGCGAAGCGGCTGTTTTATGTCACACCCGCATATACGCTATTTTTAAACCAAGGGGTAAAGACTCAGGGGGTAAAAACCCAAGGGGTAAAGACTTCAAGGGGTTGAGACGCATATCCAGCACTATGCTAAAGTTATAATTAAAAAATCAAGGGTTAAAGATTGGAATCCAAGAAGTCAACAAATTCCAGGTGAACTAATAGTGACTTGACTACTGAAGAAAATACTGCAAAGCTATCAAACTGAAAGTTACCTGGGAAAAGATGGAGAAAAGCGATATCGGATTCGATTCAGTTTTCATTTTTCAGAAACATTTGTCCTGTGTATCGGTTATGACATGACTGTACCTATCGTCACCTATATAGGTATGGTATGTGTGAAGACAAAGGATCAAAATATCTTTTTCCCTGGGCTAAGAATAGGACATGGTATCTTGAAGACAAATCAATTGTTAAGTATGAAGTAACATTAGAATTTAGAATATAATTACACTTGCAATGAGACAGATTACAGAATGGGACGAACGACGATGAGGATGAGACTGTGAGACAATTGAGATTTAATGCAAAATGCAATAGCATGCCAATGCCAATAATGCCAAATGTGTTGGTTAGTCGATTCTAGTAACAATATTTTCACCAAGCTGTAACGGGCATCTGGTGGGCACAATTTGATTCTATTCCTTTGTAGCTATTTTATAAGCAGATATTCATTGCTCCTCCCAAAGATAGAATTACAAAACTACACCGACATAGTTTTTGCCACTGCAATTCAAAGTTTTAGCAGTTGCCTCTTTTGCTAATTGTTCAAATCAAAATAGTGTCGAAAATTTTGTTTTTCACTGAATAATTTTGTGAAAATTCAAAATGAATGTAATTCCAAAAGTACAGCGGTCTGTGTCGCTCGTTTTTCGGCGAAATATTGGGATTTCAGCCGTATTGGCCCAGAAAGGTGCCGCAGTTGATCCTATTCAAAAATTATTTATTCAAAAACTCAAGGAGTATGACCAGAAGAGCAAGTAAGTTTTTAGGATCCATATTATTTAAAATTAAGTCAATAAGATTAAACTCTGAAGTAGAAGATATTGGGAAGGGAAAGCAGTTGAACTATAGAAAGCATAAGCAGTGTTGTAATTCATGTTAAAATTCAAAATTTTTTCTTTCAGGGGTCTCGGTGCAGGAAAATTAGTGGACTCGAACCCAGCCGTTGAAGCCGAGCGTCAAGCTGAATTAAATCGGGTGGCAAAAATTTACGGAGGTGGTCAAGGAATCGACATGACAAAATTCCCTAATTTTGAATTTAAAGGTATTTTATAAAAGTGTATACGAGACTGAAACGAGACTATTTAATTTAATTATAATACAAAGGTAGGAACCAATATTGCTTTCACTACAAAGTGAAAATTTGCAGTGAAAATAGCGCTTTAAATTCTAAATAAAATTCGTATTTCGCTAAAGAAAGCAGAGCACAGCACACTGGGATGCCTGAGTGAAGCGTTAAACGAATTTAACTGATTATTTTTAGCAATTAACCTAATATAATATATTATAATATAAACGCTAAACATTGATAAAGCCAAAATAGATGTTTTTGTAACGCCCATATGCTATAAAATTGCTCTAGAGAGCTATATTCAATAATCTCCCCTTTTGTCGTGTAAAGAGTATTACCAGAAGAATAAATTCAATCTTACACTAAGTCGAGAAAAGTTCACATGAATTATATCAGTACTAATCTAATAATAATATGTGGTAGCAATGAATATGGTACAACGTATACAAAAGGTGTAATAAACAATTTTGACTTTTACAGATCCTGTTTTGGACCCCATCAACCAAGCCACGTCATAAGCAGTAGTATAAATTATCAACAATGTATAAAAAATCCAACTAGTTTAATCAGTCAAAAACGCAATAAAATAATAATGTAGCCAATATTAGAATTCGTTACAAACATCGGAGCTCTCATCCTTTATTAACACCAAATCACATATTGGTTTAAATACAGAATACAGCTAAGTTACACTATATTATACTCTTAACATAACAGATAAAACATTGCTTATAGTTATAGCCATTCATATAAATAGCTTCGTCATTTATCTTCACTGGAGCTCATTTTAATAATCCATTCCACATTTTGCAACAACAATGGCATACCAAAATGTGCGGCGATAGCTTTAAAAGTTTTAAAATTACCCAAAGTTTTGTTTCGATCTATGAGAGTTTTCATTTGCCCAGCACATGTACACACCAACATCATATTGTCTTGTTTTATCTAAATAGACCAAACAAAATCTTATCGTTAGTTTACTGGCAATCTATGACCACTGGAATCATAAAAACACAAAAGGTACGTAGTACACACCTGATGGCATTTTGAGCATTGCAGATCTTGTAGAACTATTCCCATCATTTTTCGATTTACTATATCCACCAAGTTTTGTTCAATTTCCGCTGTCTCATAAGCTGTTTTACAGGCAGGACAAACCCAGGCAGGTCTGTAATTAATTATATTGGATTAATATTTTAGTGCTCATTCATTATTTTATTAACGTAAATGTGAAATAATAAGGCTTTGTGGCAAAAGGGGGTAAAATAATTTCTTACAAATCATTCTCAATGGTTAAATTAGGATCCTTGCATAAATCGATATCTCGACATTGGTTGCAAACTTTACAAATGACCTCCGGCAAAATAATGGACATGCATGGATCAAACCACTGAGCTTCGTCACTAAATTCTCCCACACCGATAAGCCGCAAAAGATTTCGCCTAAGTTTAAACGTTTCTTCTTCAATATTGGCATCCAGCGATAATACCTAATCACATCACAACGATATTAGGTAGTTCATCATTAATTAGTATAGTATTTTAACAGAAATACTACCACTTGCACGACATGATAATTCCATGACTAATACACTACAGTAATGAGAACCATTTAAAATACTTACCTTATGCACAGCCTTTACGAATTCGATAGCTGGTTTCCCTTGTATTAGCTGAGATGCTACATTTGAATTCCTAGTCGTTGGTTTGACCACATGTGGATACTTTTTATCAATTTGTTGAACAATTCTGTAAAACGAAATGAGTATACTATAATACTATACGATATGATCATTACAATAAGTAGTTTAAAGAGGTGAGAGTTTTAGAATGTAGAATAAATTATGCCAAGCCGATGGGGTTACATGGATCGTACCCAAATAGTACTTGAGCTAACTCTCCAGTAACTAATTTTCTGGAGAAGTCAACAGTATTCTGCATTAATGGGTTGTTGCATTTCCTACGTGGAGTTTGAGTAGTCAATCGTCTTCTAACTGGAGTTTGACCAGGAATATAAGTATCCATTTCCTCTACAAGATTCTTGTAAACTGCAGTGATATAGCTGGCGACTGTTGTATTGAAATTAGCTTTGCAGTTTGCTACTTCGGGAAGGTAGTTTATCAAAGACCAGTTGAGGTCAATTTCCGGCTAAAACATAAATTAAAAGTCAGGGATTTTTAGTGTCGTGAACTTTAATTAGTTTATGTAAGTGTAAAGTACATATAAATAGGCACATGATCCAAAATATAATACTAATAGAAAAGGAACAAATCACTATCTTTCTGTCTGCAATAATACACGTGAGCCTTTCCTCTTATAGCATTGTTGTACACAATCTCACAGTACATATATTTTACGGCATAACCTGACCATAGTACTAGTACTTAGTTACATACCTCATTTTCCTCGTCACTGAGGTTAAGCTCTTCCAAATCACTCTCGGCATCCTCTTCCTCGTCGTCGCTGTGTTCCTCAGAATTTTTGTTCTTTTTCTTATTTTTCGTACTGGTTGCGTCTACGGTTGATTCGCCGAATGTATCAGAATCAACTACTTTCCCCTTAATTCCTCCATAATTAGCCTGCAAAACAGAACAACGGGATTGAAGAAATGTGTGTAGAAATATGTCTTAAAGTACAAGTAATATAATAACTAATATCTTACAACATCAAGCCACATAAGCATTTCCCAGCATTTCTGTATTTTGATGTCGATGCTATGGAAAAGTTCCTTATTTTTGATTGATTGTGTTACATATTCAACATAGCCAATTGCATCCTCCACACGACTTTTCTTCGTACAAATAATAATGCGGCTGAAATCTGCGTAAATAACATTGGCTCCTAATCGTATAAATTCGGCTACTAACTAAAAACGTAATTTACATTACATTATTTCCCTTCCCATTTGTACAAGATATGTAGCTGTAGAAGTATGATTACGTTTTATTGAGATGCATACCTGAATAAATAGCTTCTTCATTAAATTATTCAAAGTTTTTCTTAACGCTGGATCGTACAGCAAAGAAGTCTGGGATCGTAACCACCTAAAAAACATAAGTGTTTTAAAGGTTTTTAAATTTTAAATATGTTTACCAATATTTATGTACATTCATTCTAATGCTGACTCTTAAACTTATAGAAATATAACTGCAAAAACGAACCTATAGAAGTTTATTAGCTGATAATCAGCCATGATATTTCTGTGCACAGAAACATCTCGTAACCAGGAATTGACCATTCCTCTGAGAATCCTGAAGGCACTGCTACATAAAGCTGTTTCGTCATAGCTGGCAAGAGATGGTCCAGGAGCGTTTCCCATCATTTCTTCTAATGATGCTTGTGGCATGGTGTCGAAAGCTACAGTCGCAGTTGTACCCTCGATGTCATTGACGTGATGAGATTGAAGCAGAGTATTTACAGCTAATCCATCCAGTTCAAGTTCCACACAAACAGTCTGGTATGAGCCAGGTTGATTTATGATAATACTATTCTGTTCTTCGAATTCCGTTATTAGTCTGTAATTTATTATAAGAACATGTATGTACTATCAACAATGTACTTCCTTCCTCCACGTCCACAACCACTTCAAATAAAATTATTGGTACAGTTAAAATAGTAATGTGAATGAAGAGTATTTACCTATTATCATCGGCCTCTTTGCCTCCTAAATCTGGTCTTTCCGTCCGAGAGCACCACAAAACAAAATTATTTTTAAGTAAGTGCCTCGCATAAAATATATCACAACCAAATAGTGTGGTGTCAACAGGAATGTTTCCAATTGGTACTTGGAAATAACGACTTTGTTCTACAGCGGCTTGTAAAACAATTTTTATTCTCAAGAAGTGCCGAATCATCATCCTTGACCCAACTCTTTGCCAATCAAGGACACTGTATAGGTTTTCGAAGTCCATTACATGGACAGGAATCATAGGGAACTCTCCCATCAGAGGAACTGCAGACGTCCAAAGAGCAAATTCTAATAACCAAGATAAGGCATTAACATCGGGTAACTGATTTAAAAAATATAGTAATAAACATTATTAGATAGGTTTAAGTGTAAGTAAATTATCTCCTAACCTATTTGGGACTGTAATGCGATAACAGTTGGACCCCGTTTTTCATCTTTGTACGCCTGTAAGAGCCGCTGAATATGTCGATGAACTTGAGCCATGTCGATTTCCATGCGTATATCGAAAGTAAAGTTATCTCCTGGTAACAAGTCTTCTGGTTCGCCTTTGCTGATCCGCTCGTTTCTTGCTGAAGTGTATAATTTAGAAAGATTGGGCATCTGATTGCTTCTGACAGTGTCGATAACGAATATAGTCCCTTTGCTGCTCATTGGGAAAAACACCCCAATAAGAGATTTGGTTCCACTTTTATGATGGTATATGAATATGTGTTTAACAAAGTTCAAGTCCATATAAGGGAAGTCCGATTTTATCGGTCGGAAATTCAGTTGGTTGAGTTCAAAAGTATCCCCGACGTCCCTCATTTTTCGAGCAGCTTGTCTGTCCACAGAACAAACACATCCAAGATGAACCAAAGCTCGGAAAAGAAGAGGCACCTGGGTCTCATATATTCCTTCTACGTGAGGGGTAGCTAAATCCGTGAGGATGTCATTGCTGGTGGCTTTGTAAAGACTTTCAGGAATAGAATATTCATACAAATTGATAGCTGGACGAGCACGAGGAAGTATTTTGTTAACCTTACGAACATGTTCCTCATTTTCTATGGATTTGACTTCTTTCGTGTTCAAAAAGAATATTCTTGGAACGAGTAACTTAAGTTGATGTAGCTCCTGACCAACCAATGCCCACAATTTAAACTGACCAGGTTGTGCTGTTTCTACTATCTGGATTACTTGCCACGGAGATTCAATTAAAGTTTGTTGTGCACGTCTCAAGAATCCTCCGATCGTCACCGGTCCTACATTTCTTATTGCTGCGTTAGAGTTCCCTTGTCTCAAACCGAAGTCATTCCCGTCGGGGTTGTCCATCCTCATTCTTTTTAATCGTTCAGATTTCTGTCCGGTCAAATATCTCCATTTCTTTTTATGGTACGCAAGCCACTTTTGAATACTTTGGAAATCGTCCCCGATTTCTGGGGGAGCTCCTAAAACCTCTCGCCAATGCTTCGAATAATCAATTTCTGGGGAGCGGTCTCTTTTATTGCTTTTGCGTTGTTTATTAGTATGAACAACAATTCTGGTGCTGCTTGAAGTTGAACGACCGATTTCTTCAATGTCACCAATGCCGTCTCCATTTAGGTTGTTTTCAATTAAAGGTTTTGGAGCCGTTTTAAATATTTCGGTTATTTTTCTCTGTTTCAAAACATCCGTTTTTTCCAACATTCGTTTATGCAGCCAGTCAGGATGTTTCACTCGTGGTACTGGGTTAGAAACACCTTGCAAGGCAGCAGGAATTGTAACAATCTTTTGTATAGTACCCCCGAGCCTTTCGATATAGTAATCCCAATCCAGAATGGTTCTTATGTCAAAGTTGGTAATACTATTATCTTTTAGCCATCTTCGTAGGTAATGTTTCTTTACACTGATCTCAGCTTGAAATATGGCCAAGGGTATAGCTCGTTCGGTAACTGGAGCGCCGTCAGGCTTTCGGGATATAATGAATCTGCAGCTAAGTCCAGCATCTTTTACCATCTGATCCCCCAAAAATTCGGCTAGCCGTTTAGCTGTACTAATAGAAGTAGATTTCTGTTTTCCATAATCTTCCAGCTTTTTACTCATGCTTTTGTTTTCCGAGATCAATTCAAACAGTTCATTATCTGGCATATCTACAGCTTTTGAAAACAGTACGTCCAGCCAATAGTCAGCAACTTTTGCAACAGCGTTGTAGCAACTTTCCAAAGAGTCGCCTTTAAGAAAAGCTTCAAAAACAGAGGATTGAAAATTTTTGATTAGCTGCAGTTCTCCTCTGCGCTTTACTTCGAAACCCTTTAACTCTGCCAAACTCTTGTCTTTGTTAAATACTGCGTATCGCTTTTTGAGTTTCTTGCCTTCTTCTTTAGATGCAGGAAGAATCATAGCCAAGTAGGGGCCATCCACTTCGAAAAATATAGAATTTTCTTGTCTAATGTCATACTTGAGGATGTTAGGGTCAACCAATTCGTGATATTGGGCATTGGTGAACTCTTCTTTTACCATCATATTCAAAACAGCATTGGCATAGGAAACGCTAATCTTCGCTTTTTTGTCAATGGACGTTAGAATAGTAAAGTTTTCAGGGAATGACGACGGCATTATGCACCATATACCGTCTGTGTCAAGCTCCAAGGGACGCCCGACTCTTTCAATGATTTCTCTGGCTTTCCGAATGATGTTTGCTCCCGTATGGCATACGATTCCAGCCATCTCCATACTGTACCACCGGGCTCCTTTTCTCATGACATACCCATAAAACGAATTTAGGATACATTTGTGAGCAAGCTGCAACGAGTCATATAAAACTTCTCGATTCTGTGCTGATTTAATTTCAGATGGGTCCCCTTTTGCAATAGCGTCGACCAATTGCTTTTTTGCTGTCTTATTAAGTCCTTTGTATTCATAACGCCGATCTCGGAAAGCCCGAACAGTATCGACATAAAATGAGTTTTCCTGTTGACACACAGTCTGCTCTCTGACATCTACACGAGTAACGTGAGACTTTTTGTAGGCCTTCCTACAATAATCTGTGAGCCGCTTCTTTTCATATGCAGCTTGGTCTTCTTCTTTCAGAGTGTGAAAAGGTCGAGTTGGGCCACCAGGAAAAAGTGGGGGAAACTTTTCCATTTCTAATTGTTGCTGAATTCGCTGGAACTCGCTTCTAGACGCTGGCATATATTCACCTCTCCACGTCCACTCCATCGAACGCTGACATTTAGCTCCTGGCTTATTGTAATCACAGGCTGCGCAAATTGCTTCGTCCACCATGGCAGATGGCTGCAGGCGATTAGTTAAGATAATATTCGGGTACATGGCACCTACATCCAAATGGTAGATGTATGGAAACTCGTGACGCAGCGGGTTGTCTCTTAGAACTGCTAATTTAGATTTGATTTCATTGGCAATTTCATCGAAATTCAGTACTTTGTCAATAGGAACGCCTTCTTCCTCGACTAGAGTATGCTTTAACGTTTTTTCGACTTCGTCGATAAGTTTGACAAATATTTCCGGGTCCAATTTAAATCGACAGGGGATGTCGGACCGAAAAACTCCAGACTCTAAAGCTTCCACATGTCCTCCCACATATGTCTCTTGATCCAACACGTGGCCGTCACTTGTCATTTTATTAAGGATTGACTCCTGCCTATTTGGAAATATTATATTTGCATGAAAAGCTTCTACCATGAGTAAAGCTTCGCACAGCGTTCCAGAGCCCTTTCTGAGAACTTCGTCACTTTCCATGGGAATAATAGTGCACAATGCGAATATAAACGGGTGCACGTATTTCATGTACAAATAATAAGTAGCCACAGCATCCGATACTGAATAATTTGACAAGACTTGGGGTTGCTCCGATGCCAAGCGACACATATCTTCCGGATCAAGCTCAACAGGATCATACCGTAATTTTGCTTTAGCTACAGCTTTCAAGTTCTGTGAACCAACTGGTAAATATGAATCCCTTTTCACCCAGCTGAAGCAATCCATATGAATACACGGTCGACAAGAATATATTCCTTCCTTAACAGCAGAAAATCCGATTTCTTTCAACATACTTAGTCCATGGAATACAGCTCTCGCTTCCACAAAAGGCCAATCGAAAAAGTCACCATTGTAGGTTGCAAATATATGCGGCTTTACATCCAGAATATGGTCAAAAAATCGTTGAATCAACATTTTTTCATTGGCCTCATTGAAAATAGTAAAATTTCCTTCGAACTCTGGTTTTGGGGTGTATTCAAAGTCTTCTACGTCAGATGAAACGATCTCTCTGTTCGTTATTAAGAAGCCCTAGAAATTGAAAATAAGATTTAGGTTAAATCAAGACCTTGGGTAAATATTTTACGGATGTTTCAAAACCGATAACAGCTTCGTCAACAACAAAATAACCTAAAGTAAAATGATCTACCATTATCAAAGTGTCTTTTTTTAAATGCTAAGCTATTGCACAACAGTTACTCAATAAAATGGATTCATTTTCTTTGACCGTACCTGGCCGTCAATCATGTACGAAATCATCATAATTTGGTCGAATGAAGCATCAGGAAATTTTAGCGGAAGTTTAGTTGTTTCGATGTCGTAGGCTAGGACAATACAGTCTGGAGATTCAATAATGTCAGTTCGGCGTTTTATTATTGGAGAGTGGCTAATTCCAATCTGTAATTGAACACTGTACCAGAGACTAACGAAGATTTTCTTGTCAATCGAAACACGAACGTGGTAGGAAACATCATGTTCTCTGTAATTTTAATGGAGTATTAAGAACATGATAGAGTAATTAGTAATTAATAATAAATATAGTTATCCTGTCATACCTGATATCAATTATACTTTCCATATGGTCCGTAATGGTCTTTTTGGCATCAGTTTCTTGCATATCTCCAATATAACTTTGTTTAAGCATGTCAGCATACGCAGTATTAGATTTCTCCCTTTCCCTATTCTTTTTTACTGCAGGTAGAATATCTTTTCTTACACGTGTCAAGTCGTTGACGTTTAAAAATGACAATTTAAGGTACTTTTGCTTTAAGCCAACAAGATGATTAGGCTGAAAAGTAGAGACAAACTTTTAGTCATCTGCGGACTGATTATCTGCAAATTACATATTATCTCGAATCCTTTATAAGTGGCAATTTACTTTGAAAATTACTTACCAGATCAAGATCTTCTTTCGCTATAACCTCCGCAGATGTTATATAGCCTCCGTACTTCTTAGTTAAGAATAGAGATACTTCTTTTTCAGAACCTACACACAATCATCAAAAAATATAAACGGTCAGTAATAATTATTATTTAGTGCTATAGTACTTTTTATTTAGCCAAGGTATGCAATCTAATCATAATTGAATCGTTACGCAGGTATATAAAATTATTTTTCGAATTGTTTCATTATAATTGTTATAATACCCGGTTTTGGCAGTATATAAAAATATGGCTGGTATGCCAGTGTAGTCTTGAATCTTGATCCGTCTTCCTGGATAAAATAATAATCCACAGCACTGACGAGCCTCTTATCTTCATCCAGAACCTCAGTCTGTCATTGGGGAAAATCAAGTTAATTAATGTCACTAATACTAATATACAAATATAATACAATATGGTACAATAGTAAATGTTATACAATTACTTAAATCACCAACAGTTGATAGCATTTATATACAATATGATAACTTACACTGTGCATATTCAAAAGCCACCCAGTTCTTTCAGTTGCATCTTTAACTCGCTCGAATCCAAACTTCGAATCTATATTGTCATTATCCAGGGACTGTCGCATACGGGCATCGGAGGAATTTTCATCTCTAATGAACATAAAAAAATGATGTATTGTCAATTGCATTGCCATATAATTCTTTCTTCCACTTTCACAGGAGAGCAATAAACAATGCAATTTTATATAATATCAATGAACAATCAAAATATAATATCAATCAAAAATACAAACCTTCCTTCTCCTCCTCCACTTCCACTGTATTCACCTCCGCCTCCGCCCTTGTAACCGGAACTGCTCTGTCCATCAAAATTTCCTTTAGGTTTGGGTTTAAAACCTCCCCCTCCTCCCCCAAATCTATTCAATTTTCCAGTGTTTTGTAACACCATTTCAGACTGCCAATGCGAAGCTTTACTTACAACTTAAAACTGTGAACTCTCGATAGAATAATGACTTCAAAAAATATGAATTACATTTTACAAAGAATGCAGGTAAACGAACAGTCGGATGTCTTATACGTGATAAATATATAAAAATGTGGCACCAAAAACGGTATAAAAAGTTAAAAGTACTTAAATGTGAATATTAAAACAAAATCGATGAAAAATAACTATTTCATTTCCCTTTGACTTCACTCTGTTGTCTTTCTTACGTGTGTGCTGTGAGAGTGTTTACTACATTATTACATTGTATTTCTGCCACAAGAATACCGCCGGTATTTCGCGCCGTACTTGGTCGACCACATACTCTTATTAAATCTCTTATACCCCCTATTCTATCTGCAAGACACAAGGAACCTCTTTCTCTTCAATTCTAGTTGTCTCTCTAAATTGTAATTACTAATCGAAATTATACCTGCGTGCGTAGTTGTTAAATAATTAAGTTTCTGCTATTCTGCTATAGCTAATGTAAACAATAAGAAGTATGGATTTATGTACAATTAACAAAGAAAGGCAGCTTTCTTTGATTTCAATATTTAACAATAACAACAGCTTTCACATAGCTTAACAATCAATCTCAAAATCTATATTCATGAAGTTTAATTTTTTGACTCCATTGATAATGTTGTATCGTGCTTCATTTCATAGGACCACAGAAATATCCATTTTTATCCATAGTTTGCAAGTTTGTAATTAATTAATCATTGTACTAATTGTAATTAATCCAGTTTTGCGATGAGAGTTGCAGGATTTTAAGCTGTAATATAATTACTAGGTATATATTTGCACATTGTATAAAGAATCATAAACACGTTATATCATTTATGCATATTATTTGAAAGATTTAATTTGTTTTTAACTGTGGCTGGCATTAACTACCATATACATTTAAAGGTACATTGCCAGTATTGAAATGTATAAAGTTTAGTTACCTATTCGCTCTTTACATTAAAGCTATGATTATGGGAATGGTAATGGTAAGTAGATGGATTATTCTTTATCGAATGAAAAAGTACCTGACAGTGATAGATAAAGTAGCATAGCCTTTACTGTGTTGCAAGTTGCAATACTAATAGCTCTGAAAAAGATTTTGTATGTACAGATACTGACAAAACTAAAATCTTATAGCCTGTCTAGGGATTTACTTACTTTTCTAGTTGTGGCTTACTTAGCAGTAGTCTGTGTACTTTAATGATACCTGGCTGAGGTACATACTCTTAAACACGTACATAAAATGAGCAAGTGCTAGGAATTAACAAAAAAGCAGGCCCTGCAACTATTGACCTTCAACCTGAATTGCTTGAAATTGGTCGTCTGCTGGACTTGTACTCGTTTCATCTTTCTGTTACAATAGTAGGCAGTATTGTGGCACTGCACTGACTGCACTGTATTTACTATATACTACATAATAGGTAAATGAAACGCAAATGCATTGCGAGTGTAACAAGCAAAAAATACATTGGATAAATGTACCATGTACACTTGTTTAGGTATAGAAGGATAATATTACATTTACATTGCACAATGCCTAGATTAGGACTAGGTATTAGATTTTCTACTACTAACAACCTAAGGATAAGTGAGGGCTGCAACCATACATATAGCAAACCATTTAATTGTAGGTACTGAAAGTTTAGATGCTCAAGTATACAAATCTCGCACTTGATAACATAAGATGCATAACAGAGAAAAGATTCACAGCAGATACGTAGTGAAGTGAAATTGTATACATGCATATAAACATTGAAATGCAAGTTTGTTCTGCTTGAACTGATTTTTAGGGTCGTGTTGAGAAAAAGTGTTTATTGATATGTAATTTAGTTGTACACAGAGGGAAGAAACAACGTACCCATAATTATATGTATTATATATTGGCAATAACTCATTTGGTCAGTTTATTAGTCTTCTTATACTATGGTGTGTTTTAATAATCTGATGTTTCATATAAAATTTCTTCTTTATAAAATTTCATATAAAAGCACACTCTAAGGATAGAGAGAAGCTAAAAAGTCTACGTAGCTTGCAAATGCAATAAGAAAGGGAATGAATTTGGAAGAGAGATCTTCCTGTGTGCAGATGCAGCCTTATAAATACTAAAACAAGTGTACTAAAAATAATATGCATCTGTATCTAACTCATCATATCCATACCTCCAGTGATTCGTACTTAACTACTCTCAATTACAGCAAAAATTAAATGTAATGAAAAATAGGATATATGTAGTCTACAGTATGCCTGAAAAATCCACAACCGTTCTTTTGGGGATGAATCAGGAAGCCAAACCGTGCGCAAGCATTCTCTGCATTAGGATATACTAATATGCAAATGTTTCAAAAGTCCTCCTTACAAGATTGCTTATAAATACTATATGACATAATAATTTTGTATTCCCATAATAGGTGATGGGTACCTATAGCTAGGTAACCTATTTCATATAGGACTGTTAAAATACCTCATAAATACGTAAACTATTTGTATTTGTGATAATATTTTACTAAAAGAAATCTGTATTTCGAACGCAAGCTAAAATTGCATGCTGGCATGTACTTACCTTGAATATAAGGTACTAGTAATCCAGTTTTATACCTTGAATTTACATCGTGCAAATGTAAGTGGCTTTAATATGCATTTATTATCTTTTCCACGGATTGCTACTGTGCGTGATGGTGATACACCTGTTAGTATCTACTAATATGTAAATATTCACAATTGTAGGATAATTTTGCCATTCAGATCCTATCACTTGGCAGCAAACTACGTATAAGCCCTTACTTGAAGCAAAAGGGTTTCGTCAATTCAATCCAAGCATTTAAGTCAGCTTTTCAGCCTTTCTGAACTGGAAAAGGATGCATTTTTTAAAGTAACCCATAATTACCATTTGAAAATATCCATTAAGTTTGATGATGGATCCTTCCCGTCCTATAGATTTTGCAACCACAACACAACTAGAATGAATTTTATTGCTGCAAGATTACATTACATGTCAATCTGCATGCATGCTGTCATATATTAACATTTTATAATTTTTATTCTAGTATAGGTAGGTAATTTTCACTTTAGCTTTAACTTTACAGTTTTGTAGTTATTCGGTCTGGTGTACTATACAAATGCAATTAATATATTAAACATATTCTGACATTTTTGCTAATTGACCTTGTAGATTCTTGTTTAGGTATCCATTTACCTATTGGGGTTAAAAACTCTGTATGTACCATATAAGTAATAACCCTGCAAAGCATTGGTGTTTTGTACTTATCACCTATAGTAATATACTTATCTTTTGTGTGTTAAATCAGCAAACACTTTGCAAAAAAATTTCCATGCACCACAAACATAAATAGAAGATCTATAACTATGATCTGGATGATGTTTGATGTAATTCTATTTTTAATAAAAAGCTGAACTTGATGTATAATCAAGTACTAAAGATATCCATGTACAGTACCAATTTGGTTTGGGCACCATAATATGCTCAAATTATGGTTACTGTTTTGTGTAGCTTCTTTTTATGAAAATTAGACCCTACATTTTTTGCTGACAGTAAGTGCATTGAGTACACAATTTACGTAGTACCAGAAAAGCCATGAAGTACGAAGATGAAACAAATAAGGTGATTGAACAAGGAATCATTTTCCGAGTTGTACTTTTATGAGGGCATTTATGGCATTTCAGTCAAGTTATATAGTTAGAATAGAACAAAAGCTAACTAAATTGAAATAAGAAGACGCAAATAATCTTGCTTTATGACTAAACGATGAGTTCACATGTGAAGTTGAGGTTAGTTAAAAATTGTTGTTTCGTCGTCCTGCTTGAGTCCTGATGTGACTGACGTTCACGAAAATATTATTAAACTTTGTGCGTGTCATGTAACAAGGCGAGGGTATATCAAATAGGTTCTAGTATAGAATAGAGTGTAAGTTATAGTTATAATAACATGTAATATAAGTCCTAAGATATATTCATTATTCATATGTGAGTTGTTTAAGGGGTGTTTACTTCATCTCAGGAGCATTGGTTTCATTTTAGAGATTTTTTCCCATCTTGTCTGTCCTTTTATCTGTAGTTTATAAAAGTACATGAGCATTCTGGAAAAGCTTTGCATCTGCATACAATTAGGATTGTGAACTAACAATAAACTGTTGGGTCGTAGCCCTTTTCTGACACTTGTCTTGCATTTGGGATTTTTTTTCCATACACTGACGGTATATGGCAGGCTAGGAGCCTGCTATCTTTGTCTGTGCCCTTAATTATTGCTACAGTACTAAAGCAGAGTTTATTAGTCAAGCTATTTTCATGTAATTATGCTATTGCTATTCATACAAAACAATATTTATTAACTTTAGTACACATTTGCCATACATCTTCTAATATACGAAGAAGACTTGTTTGTGTAAACGATAACTCCGTACCAAACTGCACAAAACTAGTATAAAACTTATTTAAACGTAAACTAACCCAAATCTGGTTTAAGTTGTCAACCCTTTTTCAACCCTTCGTCATATATTATAAAATTTGTGTACTCTGAAGGGAACACTTGTTGGAAAAGAAAATATCACATCTTGATCTCCCATTCAATTACCTAACCCTTTTATGGTTTTAGGTGCCATGTGTTTATCCTATATCTGTTAGCATGCATGGATAAGTACGACTGGTAGTGTCATAATTATGTTAACTAGAGCCAAACCAGTGAGTAAAATAATGTTCATTATATTATGTACATTTATACATTAAATAGTAGTGCAGTAGTGCAATTTAAGTAGTATTGTATAAGGAGCTAATAATACGTATTTAGGTAAACTACAAGTCATCTCAGTACGTATCTTCATTATTTCGCTACTAAACAATTGCTATTTTACGCAAGGAGGGCATTGTGATTTAAAATTACATTTACTTCTACCTAAACATTTGTTTGTACTAAGTTTGCTTAAAACAGTATTTCGAAGAATCACTACATACAGATCATACAGATGCACATACAATAGTATTCACGTTTACATGCCGATGCCCTGGGCTTCTCCCTTCATAATTTTTACTAAATATCACAAGCTTACATAAATTAACTTTTAGAGGGGCTAATTTTTTTTAATCAGATGCCTATGTAATATAGTTGATCGTATAGTATCATCTCAAATAATATAAATGTTTAAATTCACTGTATTATTGTATTTATTAGTACATATTCGAATGGATCTTAACGGACGATCAGGAAGGATTCTCACACAGTGTAGAGTTACCTACCTATGCACATTTGTTACATCAAAAGATATGTCCCATTAAAATATTGAAGAGCAAATACTAAATGGTAACATCCGTCCATATCCATAAGCTGTGTGCATATGTTGAGTAGAAACGAAATAGAAACTGTGAATACGATGGCTGTAAATGATTAATCCAGTGCGAGTTAAAATAAACAGTCTTACTTTTGTTTAGCTTAGTTAGGTAATAGGGTATTAGATAATTCATATAGAAAAATAGATAGCTTTTCACCCATTGATCTATACGTTAGTCACAATGAATGGTTCCGTTCTAAAATTACCAGTCGTAAAATCTCCATATATGGCAAGATCCATATAATTATTCATAGTTAATTATTGTAGACGAAAATGAAAAGAGCAAAAAATCTATTGGATGCTGGATGAAAGTACATACGCGAGTTCTTCTGGCTCAGTGTAAACATGCCATTATACGAATGTAGTTCTTGTTCGTCAGTCTTCTCCTTACTTAAGGTGCATTAGAATCTACATACACTACCTACCCACCTACCCTATTTCTGTATTCTATATTCCGTTTCTCATTCTAGCAAGTTACATTATAATCGTTTCGTATTAGTGTTGGCTTGGGATGGATGTTTAGTGAAATTTACATATTATTCCGATGTGATATGTAACTTAAGTGCAAAGGCTGGTGTTAGGCTAAAGTTGGGATTCAATGTTATGTCACTGTGTCTTGTGCATTTATATATGTATTTACAGGATCTATACGTAAGACTACATTAGGTCTGAGTACTTTGGTTATCATCAATCTTATTCTCCTGCTCCATGTGTTCCGTTCATAGTGACTTCTTGTTGCATCCATTCTTTTTTATACTGTGATCATCTAAAAACTCGGCGTGACTTGAGGTTTTCTATTAGGTAACTCAAACTTATCAGGTTCATACTTCATTATACATAAGTAATGCTCGTATAACATTCAAAAGGATGAGCAACATGATGGCATTGACACGTGTGTGTTGTCATTCTCTTTTCCACAAGACTAGAAAAACTTTAGAACTCATCTTTAGTTTAGTCTCGTTGAGTTAGCTAGCGATTCTATATGTAAATCAGAATTCAAATGTCGTTAACAATCAGTATACAAGTTGGTACCTATACAAAGCAAAGCATGAAAGACACAAGATAAGCAACCATATACTAATATACAATAATACTAGATAAAAATAAAACACATTATATATTACTTCATTGTATCTTCCATACAATGCACTAATGGAATATTGATATTCTGATATTGGAATAATGAAGATTCATTTAAAACTCTACTCTACTTATAGTGTATTTACTACATTGTACTGGTCAAAACTGATTGTTACACTCAAGCTCTTAATCTCAACTCGCTGAAAGTCCCTTCATTTACACCTTATACATACATAGTTGCTATACAAAATCATCCGAGTAGTTTCTCACCATTTTTTATCGCTTTCTATTCTATGAACGTCAAGCATGTACATAATGTACTGCAAAAATAGCTGGGTAGGATTTTAAACATAAAAGTACATGTATGTATCTACATACTATTATTATTCATCAAATGTATTTCAAGATCAATCAGCTTATCAAGCTACAAACACGATAAATACATCATTCACCAAAGAAATATTACCTAAGTATGTTTAACCTTACCACAATACAAAAGATGTACAAAATTGCATGCCAAGCGTAATTTATGAGCTACAAGATTACTGAGAGTCATCATCAGCATACTAGTTATAGTTTATATAACACATTATGTGCGTGCAGTATCCTATTCTATACAGCTTGTGTTAAGTTATCTAAGCATTAGTACAAAACAAAATGCAAAGATTCAAAATACAAATAGCTTTATGAGCTGCGTTATTGTATGAAAGTCTCCTGAATTTTGTAAAATTAAGTAAATACGATTCAGTATTCAGTAATCTTTATGTGAAAACACAAGAACAGGAAAAATCGAGTGTGCAAAGTAAGTTTCCATCCGTCTACCTGTTTAGCTTATCTTTGTGTTGACATGAGCGACTACGCCTAGCAGTATTCGATAATAATGACATAATGACAAGATAACGTTGAATTGGAAATACCTCATTTAGTTTTATTTCATTCTAATCAACTTAACTCACCTGTAGCCTAACTTAAAGCCTTATTGTATGTGCAAGTGGCTTGGCTTGGCTTCAGATAAATACTAAATAGTAGTTGACTCATTTAACAAAGTAGCAAAAACAGTCTTCTTTTCCTTCTTATCCCTCTTTTATAGCTATAAGCATGCAAGAAAACATTCAAACTCAAGTTTTCCAAAGGAAGACGTGACTCTTTCTTTATAAATGGTTGTTAGGTGAGCTGAATTGAATCAAGCTGCAAAACTGCAGCCTGGCCAGGCCAGGCCAGGCCAGAGAAGATAACGCTATGCTTATATGCTGTAGCTGCAGGACTAGACAAAGACAAGAAGTTACTCAAGTCTTTTATGTTCAAATCTTCTTTCCGTTGCTTTGCTAATAGTTATTTTACATGCACACTTTTGCTCCTTGCTCTTTCTTCAACATCCTTATAGGTACAGAATACACGCACACACAGGTACGAACTACGAAGCAGTAGCAGCGTTATTTGTGAGCTGAAGATGCTACTAAGGAAGGAAAGGGTTTAGCATTTAACTACCGTCGTCGTCCAGTTAAGAGTTAAGATGCCCATTAATGCAGAACGTATAAGCAGAAGCAGCTATTTGATTAGCATGAGAACATAATTCATTGTGTTCAACTCACTTGTCATTTAGTGTTAAATGTAAAATCCAGTTAGGCCCATAGCAGCATCCGCTCAGATGGAAAGCTCAAAGCAGGTAGCCAAGATGTTAATATTGATTGCTGGAATTGAATTTTATTTACCTTAACCTTATATCCTTAAAGTTTACTACTATATCTCCCTGTCTCTCTTTAGTATTCTGGTTCCTTTCATCTTCACTTCACATTTGCTATTAAGTAGCTATATATTTTGTATTACCTTACTTAATATGTACTCTTTATTTATTTCAGCATTATAATACAATAATTACTTATATGCCATACATACAGATACTTACATTTATATGATGCCTTTCAATCTAAGAGTCAAGAAAGCGAAGCAACTTTCCTATGAGTATAAGTCAAGTAGCACTTTTACATTTTATATACATGAATGATGAAAAGCAACAAGTTGCTTGCTCACACTTTAAACTACTGTTGGTATCTATCTCCTGGTCTGACTCCTGATTGTTTCCTTGAAGGTTCTGGCTTGGCTGGTGAGACTAGTTGCTACTGTGTAAAAAGAGCTGAAATGCAACTCATGAAAATTTAGTTTTGGACTAGACAATATATCAAAGGCACTCCATAAGACAATCTATCTTGCCTAGCTTATTGTTAGCTCCTAGATTAACTTCAGCGAGAAGCAGGACCAAGACCAAAAGTCTGGAAGCCCCACGCCAGAATCTAAGTACACATGTAACGTTAACTCATTATACTATTCTTTACAAAGCACATATACTATATGTAATGTATTTATATGCTTATATTTATCTGTAGCTGAGACTTAGGACCGAGATTCGTAGTGAAGTGAGCAAGAGCCTGTCTTATTTATTTATTTATTGTCTGCACTTAACTTGTATGTTGTATCATTGTTTTGTTCTTTCCTACTATCTCTAGTCTGTAAAATTGTAAATAAATACACAAAAAATCTTCCAACGAAACATAGTTTTGTGTTTAAAGAGTGAAGATGCGTATGTATGTATGTATGTAAGTATTAAATAAATAGTATTGTATTAAGTATATGTAGGATGATCTCTATTTGTAAGTGAATGTAAAGAGGATATAATAGTATATGTATAGATTCATAAAATTGTACTAAGTGTATCTGGAAAGTATACCAAACCATGTCTAATGAAGATAGGTTGGTTTGATTTGGTTAGTTAGTGTTTGGCTAGCTGTATGGTTATATGTGGTAATTTTGTAGAGCTCCTTACATTTTCTTTTGGCTTCAACTACTTTCCAGGTAACTGATTGCTTTTATTAAAGTTCACTCGCTTGGCTAGGTTTCGACTTTGTCTCTGATTTGACGTAAGAAAAATAGACGGAGTTCATTTTTGTTCTTCCTTACTACTTTATAGTAAGAACCTTTGTATGTTACGGAGTATGCTAGTACTAAATCTTCCTTTATATCTTTACATTCGTGTGCCTTACATTTATTCTTGCTTAGCTTATCAGCATTCACTTTAAGCAATACGATGCTGTCCTTTTTTGCATAAGTATATTGTCAGGTTTAGTTGGATTCAGAATATTTAATCCTTTCCAGCCAGCCAGCCAGCAGATGATGGTATAAGATTTATACTACTCGTATTGTTAGGTATCGGAGTAAGCTAAAGCTTTCGCCTACTACGAAACTACGATGTTATGGAAAGGGAGAATCAATATGTACAACGCTTCAAGTATGTCATATTATAATTTGCTTAATAATAGACATTTGTCAATAAAAAGTCATTTCATAACATTATCCGTATCAAAATGAAATGAATAACCATGTCAAACGAAAATAGGAAGTAATTGTTATCGAAGAAAGTTTGTATTTACATATATCTGACATTATTGACGTCTTCACGTGTACAGGAAAGAATAAATGATTTAATTGAAGCTAGTAAACACTATGTACTATCGTACCTATGTAAATATAGAAAGCAATACCACAACGGGTGAATAAGAATTTGATTTTTCTTAAATGTGAATTGGCTGTTATTACCCTATGTCCAAGCTTTATTACTAGCATCGCATGGCTTAGAATAAAGAGATGTTGAAACGAAAGCTGATGTGAGTTAAAATCAGTTTCAGTCTCCTTTTAGTAATATTTAGTAAGTACAAGTACCTAAACTAAAAGACTTTTCCAATGTCTCGCCCGAGTCTCGAGTTAGAGTTTGAGTTCGACTCGGCCCAAGTTTTTTATGAGCTTGCCTTGTAGTAAATGTAATGTTTTATTTTATCTCATCTCACTTCTTCTCTTACAAACAACAAATACATTTATGTGAGCGTATCTGAACATAATTCTCAACTTGCATGTACAATTACATATATACAGATACTTACACTTTCTACATCCACATTGTAATTGGAATAAGCATTACCGTATTCCAAGTAAAATCACAATACAGTTTGTAAGCGTCCTACCCGAGTTTCGCGCTTGTATGATAATCGGCTACACAACAAACATAAAGAATGTAACAAGCTTGCATTTATATCTATTGAATTTAAAGACAATTAATCTAACGAAAGCATTCTACTTAATAATAATAAAATACATATTCCTCATTAAACGGTTTCAGATAAATTAAGAAAAATAACATTTTCTCAACAATTTAATTGGAAATGAGAAGTTGGCACTCTTGCAAGGTACAGCGGCCACACATTCGTTTAGTATATTCCTTGAAATAATTTAATGGTTTTGGAGTGAAAGTTCAAGAAGATTTCATTTAGTGTTCTGCCCCGCTGTGCACTACAGGATACTTGCAACTTTCTCCATTACATTTTTACCCTCAAATTTTAGCAATAAGGATGCATTATGGTGGAATTTAAATTTTTTGACTCTTATGAAGAGAAGGGAATAAACTCGGTGGAAATTTTCGACCAGGAAAGTAGAATTGAAACACTTGTCTGCGTAAGGTGCTTCTACCGGCTGCTGACATAAAATAAGTCCATACTTAAAACTGTGTTAGGATACAGCGAAGCGTATTGTAAAAGCTATTAGTGTTATAATATAGGATGTAGTTTTGTTATTTTATTGGGAGCCTGGTTTGTATACTTCTTTCATAATAGAGTAAAACTAGCTGACGATGTGCATTAGTCAGGGGAAGTTATATTGAATGTCAGAATGAGACTATCTGTAAGCCCAGTCTAGGATGAGATGAGATTGTAACTTGTTGGAACTCTGAAAGCTGTAAATAAATGATAAGAAGAAGAAGGATGCTTATGCTAACCTGGCAGCAGGACAGAACAGGACTTAAAAAGAGGAAGGAATAGACAAACTGAGTCCAGACCAGGCAAAGCCCGTCTTAGAAAAGCTTTTTTATTTATTTCGGACTTTTATATGCCTAGGAAGGAAGAAACAGTGATGGGATGTGATAGTTATCCATGATATGATAATGCATTACAAATATACCAACAATAAGTGATGCGTTGTAATATTGTAATTGTAAATGCATAAAGTGGGATGCTGAAGAGAAGTGCAACCCCATGTCGTGTTGTGTCTGTATAATATTGAGTGTTCAGTTCTGTTCTGTATTCTGTGCATAGTGAGTTGAGTTGAGTTTCGTTAGTTAGTCGACTGCAGACTCTCAGTCTAGCATTTAGGTGAGACAAGACGTGGACTGGACGTGAGGCTTATAAAATCTACTCATTCATTCTGATCAAAGGAAAAAATACTAACTAATACTGACTAAATCCGTACTTAGATTTAAAACATACGCAGATTCATATGCAGGCCAGCCAGGCAAGACTGGATCTGAATACAACACAATACCTTCACCATTTACTTTACACAATTGCATATTGCTTATGCGTATTGTACATAATAGGATAATATCAACATCATCTTATGCTGCAAGCAATTCAATCCAAGAAGCGTACTCACTTCACTTCATTTCATTTCTTCATCCACATCATCAGTCAGACCCAGCCAGGCCAAGCCAGACCAAGAGCAAGTCCAGTCCAGTCCAGTTCCTCCTGCTAGCTCACCAAGAATAATATTAAACGAAGGAACATGATATAAAAAACTAATAATAGTATACGCATCTTCTAAACTCTAAACCAAATGAATAAGACAGCTCAGCTTATTGTGTAAACGTTCTGGGCTAAAGAGCTAAAGTACGTTCCTCCTAAGCCTAAGCTTGTTTTGATCTATGAAAAGTTGTGTAATGAAAAACTGGGTGAACGAAAAACCGATTCTTGTATTAATAGTACAAGTACCTACCATACATATCAACATCAACATAATATTATCTATATGTATACCAGTATGCAAATGTACATGTCAAGGGAAGATAATATAGAAAAGACTGGTCCTGGTCTGGCCTGGCCTCTCTTCTTCCTCTGATCTTGCCTGGCCTGGCTTGGCTTGGTCTGGACTGGTCTTGCGAGTTGTGTGTTATTCTGTTGCAGATGAGGATGAGGAGCAAGGAGTAGTAGGAGTAAACCGTAAAAAAGATTTAGCCGGGATTAGTTTACGTTAGAGTTAGACTTACACATTTGTTATATATTATTACTCACATCACATCAGCTTAGCTCAAGTTTACGTTGGCTTTGGCTTTCCATCTGCTATACATACATTTACTACTAGTACTACTACGACTACTATTACTAACTACTTATCTATTTGATGGTGCATGGATATTCGTGATAATACTATAATATAGTGATGTGATGCAAGCAATAGTAACAGAACAGCAACAGAACAGGAGAAAAGGCAAGAGCAAGAGAAGAATACAAAAACTCAACAGGAGGATGGGATGAGATGACGATAATGATGATGAGGAGGTTTAGTATGTATGATATATAGTAAAAATAAACCAAACCAGCCGAGCCAGCCACTAAGGCTGCATCAAACCAACTCATTATCCCTTACTTTTCACTATACAAATTTATTTCTTTTATTTTTACTTAATATGCCCATACAAACTAATTCATACATGAAAATACACTCAAGGGTTCCCTATAGGGGTACTTATTTACAATGCACATATAAAAACTAATAAAGAGTACGTAGTATAGTAATTAATGCCTTGGATGTATTCAGTATTCAGTAATCTTTGTCCCAGTAATTTAAAAAAATAACACTTTTCCCATGATTTTTGCATTTATGAAAATTAGGCGTTTGTACCCTAGGTTAATCTACATTTGTGTAAGAAATACATTTTATTAGTTACAATGGATCTAATTTTCAATGGTTTTGATTTAGTAAAGACGCGATTTCAATTTTACAATTAATTTTTCAGCACACGTGAATAATTAAGTACAGATACCTATGATTTGGATGTGGACTACTTGAAAAATAAAATTAATTACATAGAAACTTTGACCCTTAATTATTTCACGAATTAAATGTGTAAAGGTACACTGTACAACATTCATAAGCATGAAAAAGCTAAATGGATGGCATAAAGTGTCCCTAAGTACAGTTGAGAATTTAAAACTGAATTTTAAAAACACTTCAGATTTACATTCACAAAAATATCTACAGTGCACAAAAGATGTAGGTTATACAAGTATTGGGACTTTCGCATCAAGTTAGTAGTCCACATACATTACTACTAGTTGTGGATGGGAGTGATCCTGGAGGATGACCCAAAAGTTATGCATATTAACTAGGTAGATAAAAATAATAACGACACAAGCTCTGTGAATGAAATATTAAACAAGTACCTGCCCACTGACTTAGATATACTGCAGATATTAAACAAAGTTACAGATATTGATAGTGTAATGTAAATTGCTGGTGAGAGGATGTATTAATAAATTGTCTACATTAGCATTTCCAATTATAACGAACTCTTGAAATTAAGATGTTTATAAAGGTTCAACAGGTCAAAGCTTTTTCATTACCAAGATAAGAATCATCAGAAATCTGGAAAGCATAAACATACATCAATTTATGTTACGTAAGCATCTATTAATAACTTTTAAAACACAGTAAAACTAGATATGAATACAAAATCAGAGGAATACAATGAACGCGTAGATTAACTAACATTAAGTGAAAGAGAAGCGTCCCTCAAACTGCTTTCATTGCAGATAATCATGGGATAAATAGAGGTAGAGTTCATAAAAACATGTTTATACTATAATATACTATGATAAGCTTTCTATTCACTACTTATCATTCAGATTCAGGCCATTTATCTCTGTAGTAAATTTCACAATAATTTTGCAGGGAAAATTGGAAATAGGTTTGGTGTTTTTATGGTAGCGTAATGTAATGCAAGCCTATTATATTTGTAGTACTTTGATGGGACCCCAATTACATAAGGATGTATATGCTGTAGTTGTGTTATACTACTGTATTCCCTTATTAGTGGTTTGGTTATTCCAACATTTCCATCTAATTTGAACTTTAAATTGCACTGCACTGCCATTATATTCTGTCTTCAGTTTATCGGTAATCTGCTCGGTATATTTACTATTCTCGTCTCATCATCATGACTACATGAGGCGTTTTTTCTCACTTTTTGTCTTGTATTTTACACAGTTGAAAAAGAGACGCTGGCAGGGCATGGTTTGGCTTGTCTTGTCTCTAATGTAGGGTCTGCCTTGTGTTATTACGAAGTAAAGTGCAGTAGTTCTAGCTCAGGGCTTGCTTGCATAAAATAAAAAAAATCTAACAATAAGCTGTGAGTAAAATATGAATATGAGTGTATACTGTAATAGTATATTAGAAAGAGTACAAGAGTAATCGTTAGATGCACGAAACTGAAATGCGTGTGTCGTACATGTGATGGATAAATGCGTCCCTACGAACTACGAACGACCAAGAGCATCCAATCTTGATCTGATGTATTATTATGTATTCAGTCTGGAGATTTAGATCTTAATGTGTGTGCCTCTCCCACAATAATAAGCAGTAGAGCTCAGCAGTGACTTGGTTTGGCTTTGTACATACGTTACGTACGTACGTTGATATTAAACAGTAACATAACATTTACTACCTTCAACTTACACTTGACTTGTACTGTACGCTTGTACTGCATAGATAGGAATATAATTTTTTCTAAGATCTTGTTAGGTATATGTATATGTATGTATACGTTTCTATACAATAGATATTAAAGATTGGATTTAAAGTGAGATGAGTTAAGACTCTGAAGACGTTGTTGGATGCTGCTGGCGTGCTGTGCAGGGAAGGCCGGGCTGTATTCTGCCTAGCGCCTGGCCTGGCGCAATATAATCCTCTCTCACATCACATCACAGCCTTTAAAAACAAATCTTCCTTCAATATACAAGAAAAATACTAAATAAACGCAATTGTATTACCTAGTTATACGTGTATGACACCATATTATTTTACTTGCCATCGCTAATGCAACCATTATAACTTTTTCTTCGCCCTGCTTCATATATTTAAATAAAGGGACTAAACATAAGACTACTAGTATTATACTATATAGGGATCTCTCTTGCTCTTCTACTCATATCTTCGGTCGTCGGTTCATGAACTGAACTGCAATGAATAAGTGTGTAAGATTTTTTATACAGATATGTAAGTAAATTGAATTGCATGGATGCTACTACTATATTAGTTCTCGACCAAAACACAAAACTACAAGCGTATATATCTTTGTGTACATAGGATGAAGTGAAATGAACTTATATGTACAGATGGACGCGCAAACTAATGCAACTTAATCTTTTAAGCTTCTACCTTTTCTGAGCATGTGAGGCTAATTAGGTACCTAAA
>JAQFYC010001299.1:0-36428 GCA_034694165.1 Tomocerus mixtus | reverse complement strand
GACGGACAGACGGACGGACGGACGGACAGACGGACGGACTGACTGTACGAAAGCATATCCAGCTTCGCTGGTAATAAACTGGAACTAATCCACATTGTACATGTAGTATTTTGCATGCAGTACTATATATTACTTAGAAGTGTTCCTGATGGAGAGACTATATAATCTGATATAGTTAGAGATTATAAACAGTAAAAACAATTTGAAAGTGTTTTTAGTACTTTTACTATTTTACTTTGTTGGTCTCCTTGTTTCACTTCGTCGGGGACCCATTGTCGACTCGAAGCATCATCGTTATGGTTTGTTCCGTCCAGTCTTTGTTCCCTGGCTTAGGATCAGTCATCCGTGGTGCGTTGATAGTGCCAGCCAAGAGAACCAGTGCAGCGAACCATCATAGATCTCATCACGCTTTGCACACTCGACAGACAAAGAGGCACCACAATGCCTTACAATGGTGTCCTGTAATGTACTAATTCTATTCTCTTCTATTTCCTAATACTACACACTAAAAAGCCAAATGTCTACCTAACTACAGAACTAAATACCTATTAGTGGAGACAAGTATAGATAGTACTTAACTACACATACCTAACACTAAAACTAATCATACTTATGGGTTTGCTGTTGCTTAAACAATAAATACGTACGGAGCGAATATAAAAATATACGAAGAACAATCTTAAACAATTTTACGCAGTTTTAATGCTTTTCTAATACAATTTAATCAATAGCAATAAGTAAGGCCACACACACGCTTATTATTTATTTAGCATAGATTTCACAAGCATCACACAGAGATACTCATTATAAATAACGAAACAGATAGATGAATTCTAACGAAGGTACTAATTATTGTAAAAATTAAGCAAAAACCTTTTACTATACCCATTTAATATGTATCAAGTAGTTGGCATGATTGACGCGCTATAATACTTAAGTAAATATGAAAGATTTCCATCTTCCAAAGCAATAAAAGAAGTGGCCACTAACGATAAGTTGGAACAACAGTTGTCTACAATCCCTTTCCCATTCTTCCTTATATAAATAAATTCCATGTGGAAGGGTTCTTCAGTCTAGTTTTGTTTGTTTTCATATCCAAATCCCGTAAAAGTACCACTACTGTTGAGATGTGTTTTGGTTAACACATCTCAATGGATAAATTAGGATACATGCATATGAGATATGATTTTTAGTTAAATAGATCGCTGCTATTGCTATGGAATCTTAGAAATCATTGCATACGGCATAAAACAATCCAAGATCGTAATACAGATAAAAATCTTCCTGTAAGTAAACAATTGAGCCTGTCTATAATATAATGAAAGTACGGAGAAGAAAGCTACAAAGAAGTAGGTATAAGGTACCCACTACCCACTGTTAAATATGTGGGAAGTAAAACTTGCTGGCAAGCAAGTGTGCAGAGTGTGCACTGCACTATGTACAAGTTGTTTATAGGAAATAAAAATAATGCTTCCGTTAAGCTTTTACTATTGTATGTCAAGTGCTTCTTCCACATATACAGGGTAATTGGTTAACCATGACTCCATACATAGTTTACCATACCGCACATACTTCCATACGCATACGCTTTCTAAGAAAGCCATCCAATCCACCAGAATCCCATTGCCCCAACTTTCCTCAACGTTATTTTGAGCAAATAAAACTATGAAATATGGCTATTAAAATACTAAATCACAGCTGGAATGGAATTTGTAGTAGTTTCAACGAGTTATACTAAAGTGCCATAAATCTTTAAGCTATCACATGATTTCTTAATAGTTTTGGTACTTAATGTTAGCTATTCATATGCTCATAACAAGTATTATCTCATATACTAATATATATGTCACTGGCAAAAGGGTAAATCATCTCTTCTCTACTATCGGTAGGAATTTTGTAGTAGGTGCATATGGATTGGGTAGGTTAACATTCTTTTTTATTATTATTCCTCCGTTACTACACATTAGATAAAAAAATCTATTATACTCACAACAAAGTACTTCCTGATAGCAATAAGTCAAATGGTAATACGCTGCTACTTATATAATGTATATCACCTTTTTGAAGCAGTTTGTTACATTCATTGTTATGCAAGATACTTCAGTGAGTAGCTTATTAATATATAAGCTGCGTACTAACTCCCTATTTTATTTTCATGGCCAGTTTCATATTCCCCTTCTTACCTTGTCAAGATTCACCTTTCTAAGTCTGACAAAATAATATAGAACAATATTGAGGACTTTCTCTAATTGTTAGCTAAACTATTTACATAGTACACAGAGAACATACTTTAACAATCAAGATGCTACTACATACTACATAATATGTAGTATATACATAATATTATCAGTGTTGCTGTTTTTCTTTGTTGTAGATGTGGTCTCCTGTTTTAATACCTAAAACTTTTTGTAGGACCGTTGAAACAGATTTTAATTATAATTCCAGAAAGAATAATTGCAATACAGTTGAATTCATTTGTAGCTTACCTATTTTAATAGAACATTCGTATTCTTTATTTATTTAAAATATTTATTGGTACAATTTACTTTGCTGCTCTAAATAAATCAAAGAGGTCAGAGCCAATAGAATCGATCATTCTTAGTGGAAAATAAAGTTAAACTTTATCAGATATAAGTAGTAGAGATAATGTTTCCAATTGCATAAAGTCTACAAATGAATTGTTTGTTTTTATTACAGGAAGACGTAAAGGGGGTCAAGAGTTAGGCTGTCCCGTCTGCAAAATGTCTCTTCGTCCAGTGGATTTAGAATCTCATTTATTGTCTGAGGTAGAGCAACTGATGTGCATGAGTCGGATACGACGACAAAATCAAATAAGAGACGAACCCTTGGCTTCGTCCTCGTCTGCCGAATCTCCAAATTCTTCTAGTAAGAAAGAAAGTCAATCTGAAATTTCTCAGGATTCGCGGTGGGAGGTAAGTCAAAGACAGATTTGAGTACTATTATTTGCTCACGTGTAATATTATGACACAGTCAATCCTAACAAATAAAACAGCAATATAAAATATTTGTATGATGTCACAATGACGGGTTTGTTTGTGTCTGCAGACGTATCATCGAGTAAGGGCAAACCGACATTCGCGTCTCCGTCTCAAAACAAGAAGACGGCGGGAGGAAAGTGGAGGTCCTCACGCTTCATGTCCTGTAAGTCAATTAATTCATTTTATTATACTAAAGTCTTAAGTCAGATGATAGTATAAAATTTTATTGTAAGTCTTACAATTACAATCGTCTCATATTTAGTTATGTTTTTCCCATTTGTTTAACAGAATGGCGACATTATGGACGAAGATGAGCCTGTAGATATCGAGGGAGATGGAGATGGCGATCCTCATGATATGGATGAATATGAATGGATTAGTCATCGTAGACATGGCAGGCCAAATTCTAATATTCCTACTAACTACTCTGGTAAATATTTAATTACCTATGTTGATCAATTGTTAACAATATAAGCTTAAACAACATGCATTTTATCGTATGTACTATATAGGTACACATGTACACAATATACAATGAACTTGAGTGCTTATTATAATTTAAATTGCCAAATTTTGTAGTGACTGCATTGAACATGACAACAAATTCGAGACGTCGTGAAGAAGAAAATGATTCCTTGGAAGTTGTGGTTGACGGGGATGATACATCTATGTACGGACACGCTCAATACACTGAGTCAGATATTCAATCGGCCATCATGAGAGTTACTCCGCCAACTACAGTCTCATCTCATCCCCAAGATAGCAACACTCAAGATGCTAAAATGTAATCTATTTTTTATATTTCCAGTTATTTCTGGAAGAAATATGCATATCTTATAAGAGTATAATATTATGTGTATTAAAAATCCGATTATTAAAACCTCACGGCCTGCTTATACGAAAATTGATCTAATTTTCCACTTTTAATTTCAGTAGCACGTGGGGAGATGACGAATCTTCTAATGGTGCAACAGAGGATGGACAACCGGGAGGAGCCGTAAATTACACAATGGTGATACACGCCCTTAAAACCCGTGTTCGAGAACTTGAGAGAGAAGTCAAAAGTGGAATCCCACATGATGGCAATCACTGTCTCATTTGCATGGTGCGTTCCTCATTTTTTTAAAAATAGTAACACTACATGCCAAATTAATTTATCTTATTTAATCTAAACCAATTGTTTGCAATATCAATCACGTTTTCTGAGCTTTGTTGCAAGCTAATAATTGTATATTAATATTTTTTTAATATATAGGACAAGCATAAGAAACCAGTAGTATCTATATCTTGCTGGCATGTTCATTGCGAGGATTGCTGGCTTCGGACTTTGGTAAATAACTTTATATCTTGTTGATGGGGATAATATGATTTAATTTAATGCATACCTACTTTGCTAATAAGAAAAAAGCGTCTTAAAAGTATAAAGTTAACAGACATTATGTATGTACAATGATTGTATCTTTTATCTTTCCAGAGTGCAAAAAAACTATGTCCCCAATGCAACATGATAACTTCCCCGGCTGATCTCAGACGTATTTTCTTATGACCGAATCATACTAACGAAAGCTCATCATTCATATATTTATAATTGTTTTCGCTGTGACATCATTCCATCTATAGTGGTTCATAACATTTTATCAAGAGCACCGTAGATGTTTACTCTGAATTTTATCTACAGAGGCATGCAACTGTACATTATCGGAAAGTGGGCTACAGTGCAGCTATTGCTGAAACGGATATTAATTTTTTTATTCTACGATCTATCAATTAATGAATAATTAAGTCTAATTTAATTGTATGGTAATGGTTGGAACCTTGTTATGTAAGTACTGTAACTTTATTATGAATTATAACCTATAATTAAAGCAACACCGGCACTATATAAATTACGAAAGATTACGCACAGCAAGAACTCTCCATTGCAATATTATGTAAAATGTTTACACTTACTTAGCTGTATGCGCACTTAAAAGATATGCAAATACTTATAATAATATATATAAAATGATGACTAGGTATATAGGTAATGCACTTATGAGCACAAAACATTTTAATTACATTAGCATATATGTATATATATTCATCATAGCATTATGACACACTATTATGTATAATTATTATATAGGAAAATGAAAATATTAATACAAAAATGCTGCCTAATATTCTATACAATTATCCATGATGATTAATTATGGTATGAATGACCCTCAAATATCTAATGCTATTACACACTATTAACTAACTAAAATACGTAATTATAAGAGATAAGGTGAGCATGCGGTATCAGATAAGTTACGTTGTTAAAATATTGAAAATAATTTCTGGCAGAAATCATTTTCGCACCATTCTCCTATATATTGTATCCTGCAAATAAATATAGTGATTAGTGACCTAATAAGTGATACTAGACTACAATGAATTTCTAACAGTTAGTGGAATGAATACAAATGCATACTCATTTAGCGTATAAGATTATCTTAATAATGACACATTCGAGACAAGATATATAAAAAAGTATCAAGTGTTGCCAAAGCTTAGTTTATTCTTACCACTAAAGCATATGATATGCAATTCATGCTGTGCAAAATAACCAAGTTAGCTCGATGTAGTTATCCGAAGACCATAAAGTCGGAGTCGGAATAGGATGAACATCAAGACAATTGCTAAAATGTAAATGTCATAATAATTGAAAACATTTTCACCTAATTATAGTATTAAGTCAATAGATGGTAGTTTTACATAAATATTTAGATGTTTGTAACTCGTTTACTATTTTTTCGAAAACACATTGGCACTTACGACATACTTAACTCATTTAAATGTATGGACGACCTATTATTGCATAAATGCTGATAAGTTTTTAATGTTACGTTTTATATATTTAGGAGCACAGGACGAGTGTGCTTACTTGTGGCAATTATTTTGGTATTTTTTTGGGTAAAATCTTTAGGACGCCGCCGTAGGAAATAAGTTTGTAAGAATTGAGAGGGTATCCCATTCTGTGTTAGTACTTAAATTGTTGGTACAACTAGTACAAGTACAACAAGAGTTACAATTACTATGTAACAAAAATGCATACCGTTTACAGAATGAAGGGTTTTGAGTAAGGTATATTAATTATACAATAATAAGTAATTAATAATTAAATAAAAATGTTATTAACTTGCATTTTGTAACTTACATATTATAATATTGTAATTGATGTAGTACACATTAGGCACTAATATTATTAGGTAGAAGATTTGAAATAATGTTGTACTTATAAGTGAACGTATTGTAAATAATTGCTTTAATTATTGCATTTATATAGTTACGATTTTAATGATAATAAATTAATAACAAAAATATTGTAAATAGTTATCATCTATGTATAGTATATCAATAATTAACTCAATAAGTGCCGCTTATGTAGCAATTGCATTTTAAAAATGTACATAGGTTAATATTGTGTACGCCAGTACAACACTAATGTAAAGTAAATGTTTTAAGAAAAGTATCAGATTGCGAGTGCTGTTTATTAGTTAGGAATTAGGATATCCTATTAGAAAACCGTGATTGTTGTGTGTATATAAGTGAGGTATTAATTCAAAAAACATTTAGGTACTTAAATACCTAATAAATACTTAATAATACGAGTTTCTGTGAGAAGCAGTAAGTATTATACCATAAATTGAAAAATGTTAATAAAAACAGTATTGGATTTCCAATCAGGTCTTTTTTATCAAATGTCACCGTAACCATATTATAGTACCATTCGCATTCTGTAGATTGACAATTACATCATGGTTTGCTTATTTTAGTATTTTTTCCTCGCATTTTAGGAGCTTTCATTGTCTAGCGTTATAAGATGGGACATAGGACAGTGCGCCGTCACGGTCACCCAAATAGGGAGATCAACAAAGTAACATAACTTAATTACAGCACACCACCTGATAAGCTGAAAGATAACGAACTTTAATTTGAAGCACACTGCCCCATTTTGAACTTACCTATGCAATGCAATGTAAGTATACTTGTCCAGTCCAGTCACTCACCCTTATTAAGGCGCTTGTGTCCTTTATGGTTTTGTTCTGTCTGTCCGTCTGTCTGATTGTGGTGTAACTCAAAAACAGTCTGAGGTTTCGACTTCAAATTTTCAGGGTGGCCCACTGAGGTTTCTCCGGTAACACCATTGAAACATGGGATCAGTCAGTCAACGGGCTCCCGACTTGAAATTTTGAACAATTTGAAACATTATTCAATTAATTGTCTACCGAGTATGTATGCATACAACATAACATAATATATACATATTACATTGTGAACTCCTCCAGCTCAATGCAAGAAACATGATCATCAGTCGGGAAAATTAATGATCTTCTATATATAATCATATCAACCGTATAATAAAGCTTTTAATTCATTTACATTTTGATTTGTTTCGTCCATTATAGGGATTCTACATTTTTCTATTATTAAGCAGCTTGTCTCCTTTACCCGAAAGGTGTGTCTGTCTGTTCGTCAATGATTATCAATACACAATTCAAAAAGGCTGAACCGTTTAAAAGTTACAAAATATATAAAAATGTAAAAGTCTCCCATTTACGCTACACCTCTCATAGATGTGGATGTGGTTCATATATTATGCTTCTGGTGATCATTATTGTGATCATCATTGATAATTGATACCGTCGTATAGTGTGGTGTAACCATGCATACGTATACTGAAAACGGATTCGTCTATTATGTATCTGCTAAGCTTTTCTGTATTGAAGAAACTGAGCTCAAATGATTTATCTCACTTTCGTTGGCGGGAATTTCTTTACTGCGTAGGCTTTGAGCTTCTAAGTGCTTGCTAAACTGGCGACGAGCCAATGTTTATATTTCATATTCATTGCACAACAAGTCATAAGTGGCTTTTTCGTGTCAATTGCTGGTAAGTCAGGAGGGATTGCGGGGCAAGTACTCGAGCACTGCAAAATTTCGGACGACACTATCTATTGACTGAGATAAGGCAAAAGGCTTATATATTGAAAACTGGTAACTGCTCAGTAATTATTTATTCGCTAATCTTTTACTGGTTGATTATTGTATTTGAATGTTGAATGACACCGATTAATTATCAATTATTGATAATGTTTTCACTCTAGTGTACATAAATAGGTCAGTCTGCGGCTGATAAGAGGAAGACAATTTAAAGTTTTAATTGATACTAATAGTACAAGTTACAAACAAAAAGAGAAACAACTACTTTGGGTTGCCCTTTTAATATTAATTTTGAATATATTTCTCTGAATTCATAAATTAACTCTTATTTTATCGTCAATTTTAAATGACATGTGATTCCGAAATTTTTCAGTTCCACATTTAATACTAATTCTAAGGCGACTTTTAATTTCCTTAAATTACAAAGTAAATATTTTATCGTTTCCTCGATCAGCTGATAGTTGATGGTTGATAGTTACCATTTTGTCATGATTAGCAGTGTTTATGTGAATGTGTATTAAATTGTAACATTAATATAAGTTGATATTATATCACAAATTTTTGCATATTCTGACAGTTTTACATCAAATTCAGTGTAAATTGCAAAGTGAAGCAAGTTCATGATGGCTGGAGCGATTGGATCACTACTTGTTGTCATTTTGATGTGTCAAATAATGTACGTCAACTACGCTTTTGGAGAACGTCTAACCATTGAGATTGAGGGTAGCCGTGAAGACTGTTTTTACTTCAGCGGAAATCAGAGCCAAGCTCTGACAGTGGAATATTTTGTTTTGGGGTCTACCAAGGGTGCTTTGCACATTAACTTTCAATTAATGGATCCTAATGGACGGCCATTGCTCACAGAATTCCAAAAACCTAGTTCACTGCACAAGTAAGACGGAAACTTTTGATTCAGATATGACAATACCGATGCTTAACAATTAACCTTATCGTATTGTACTAATAATAACTATGACCTATTGCTTCTGTTTAGAATTATCCTTCATTTCTCTGGAATCTACTCTGTCTGCTTTGACAATACATTCCAATCTTTCAGTGTGAAACACATCACTTTTACACTGTCGTTGGACGCCGACAACGACAAAGCAACCTGGCACAAATACGATAAACTGCAGTTGGCACCAGAGGCTGACTATGGCATCCACATTAAGGATATTTCGGTAAAGTGAACATGTACATCACAGTACTGAGTGACTGTGATTCTGTGACCAAGAAAAATATAATATGTGTATAATATATATCTAACGAATGTTGGTTCACAGGAGTCAATTGATCGCGTGAGAGTTACCTTAAATAGCATAAAACATATGCAGGACGTATTTCAGTCAATGGAAACCATAGATAGAAGTACTGCGGAAAGTAACTTTGAGAGAGTCAACTTTTGGTCCTGTGTCAATATTTCCGTAATGTTGACTGTCGGTACCTTGCAAGTAAGTTTCGCTAAATTAAAATAATTTTTTCCAGCATTCAAGAAATTTTAGTACAAGTTCCATTTGAATATATATATGTTGTAGTCCAAGCTGATATCCCAGCAATATCGACGATGCCGAGACATTTCAAATGCATGTAAAGAGCTCTTGGAATTTATGCTGAAACCAAATGAGTTTGTTTCTGGTCAAATTGGGTACGTAAACTCGAAAAATACTTTACATAGCTCACGTCCTTATATTTTAGACACTATTATTGATATTATTCAAAAGTGAGCATTGGGCAATTATTATTCAAAAAAATAATAATAATAAGGTACCCAAAGGCACTTTTTCTGTTTATCAAAATTGATCAGAAACGGTTTAGTTGGTTTCAGTATGTTCCCAAGAACTTTACATGAATTTGAAATTTTTTATATCCATATTGGCTAGGATGTCAGCTTAGACTACAATATATTTATACTGTTCAGGCTGTGGGTAGTGAGAAACAATAATGTTGCATAATCATTAAGTATTTAGCAAGTTTGAACATCGAGGGATATTTTGTTGTAATTATGTAATATTTAGAAGTGTCGCTGCCGGCCGATATAACAATACGTCAGTTTGTAAATAAATATGAATAATATGCAGAATTTTGCCCGAATATTTCCTGAGTACAGGATGCAGTATACTAATTCTGTCATACATGACGCCTGACACCTTTCAAGTTTATTTTAATGTTGGATAGAAAAATTTAATTTCATGTCTAATGTTTTCATGTCGTTTATTTCAGGTCTTGATGGTGAAAGCTCTTTTTGATGACAAATATGGCATCATGAAGAACGTCCGAAAATTTACAAAGTGAAATGTTAATTAATAATATTCGAAATTACTACTTCTGAACTTCTACCATGCGATTTCTAAGGGGCCATCAATTAATTAAGGTGATATATAAGCATTATTATACATTGCAGTTTTAGTGTAGTTTGAATCATAACTATAGGGAGTTGGCAGTGAAGAACTTCTATATGGTTTAGTGATAAAAGCATTTACCCCCTTTCCTATGATACTCAATGAAGTAGCATTGTAAGAATATAATTATGTAACTTGATTTGATAAACTAGAGGGTCATAATAATTTCTGTGGTATATTGTAATAAAAACAATTTCTACAACTCCTTATTAAATAAACACTGTATATGTTCCAAACTTTAACAGATATTATGTGTTTCAAATGTCAATTGAAAAATTGCCAGTAGGATTCTTATGGTGATTTTATCGACAGGATTAAAGACCTATTTGAATCACGTCCAAAGTCCAATCAAAGCTTACTAAATAAGTATTTAATTTGTTATTAAATTGTAATAATTTCGTTTTGTAAAGCAACAACATTAGGGTAGGTGATTAAATAATTACCCTATACTACAGCCTATACACAGTACTATACTATACTATAGCCCAGTACAGATTTTAATACTGCGTCGTGCAGTATGATTGATTGGCTTTGCTTGCAATTTAGACAAAAGTTAGTATAGCACAATATATTCCACTGCATACTAGCTATTGGATTGATACTGTTAGGAACTGGTAGTTATTAAATTAAGCCATATTTAAATGTATTTTGCATTCAATTTTGAATTTCTCTTTGCATTTACTGCACATCAAAATCCTATTTGCTTGATAGGAGTACGATAAGCCAATATGGTAAACTAATTTTCGTTGGCTAACGTAGTATTAGTGCAAAATAAATTGCACATTATTTGATTAATTGCAGATAAGATAGCTATGAATTTTGCAGTAAATGTATTACAGATATATAAAGCATCAATATGCGCTAATGACATGGTCCATGAGTTTAAATATTTCCAGAGGTCAGTTGAAAACAGCAAGCTGTTATGTGATTTAATAAGTCTGTATTCTTTAGTGTCTATATAACTTTCTATATACGTAAAATAAATGTAAATCCACCAACGTGTAGCTATTATAGAATCAGTATTCCTGCCATAATACTATTAATTCATTTTCTAAAATTAATACAGTAGATTGTGAATAATACATAATACAATTATAATACAAAACAAAATGTACATGCAACTTATATTATTACACTTTTTGATCTATTTAGAAAAAACCTTAATACTCCTAATATCCCATCAACAACTAACATCCGCTGTGAAAGACATTTGCAGCGTATATGTATGGTTGGTAGCCATGTTAGGTGGGTATTCCACTTTTGCATAATATGCTACTGGCAATTCGTGACATAATCGGTAGTATCTCGAATGTTGCTGAATGTATTATATCACGGCCCATAAATATAAATAACCAAAACATATTCCTCTTAGGAGAAACATGTCTAGGTTCTTTTACACTATTATAGATTACTATATTAGACATCAATTTTTTCAAGGGAACTATTCTTTTCTACTTACTACTTAATTTATATTGTAAATATTAATACTTTTATAATCCGTACCCAGTATAATTTATCAAACAATTGTGATAGATACTAATTATGAAGTACGAGCTAAATACTATTCAATTTATAGTATTCACTTTTGCAAGCCTATAGTTCCTTTTTTGAATTGTATTACCGCTGAGAAATAATTATTACATTATTTACACGAAATTCCAGTTTATGAGTCTTATTGCATTCTCAGAAGTCTACTTTTCCATGTTCCATTAATGAATTACCAACGAAATTATGTTAGTATTTCCACAGTACCCTGTGGGTACCTTGTAATTAAGGAAAACCCCTTCGTAATAAATATAAAGCGCATTAATGCGTTATAATTTTTTTGCCTGATTTACTGTTATGCTTACTGTTGTGTTATATCTAAGAGCTTGGATACTTTAGTTGTTACATATACTGTATTGTTAATATGTTGTTTATGAGTGTTGATTAATAAAAGAACGAATAAAATAATTTAAATATCTCTTTATTAGTTCAGGTAACCATATAACATAAAGTGCCCATTGACAACCATCATATATAATAACGTGATGTAAAGTAAGTAGACTTATTTTCGCTTTGTTAGTTGCTAGACATTACATCATCATTAATTCTCGTATAGACTATTACTACAATTACAGAATCCCAACTGTCATAATTATTTATAGAAAGATTGTGTGCGTATATTTACGAGTGATAAATTATCTATTACAGATAGTTATGCATTTATTTATTAATATATAATAGTCATCTAAATCTTGACATAACAGAGGTATATTTATTACTGCTGCCACTTTTAGTATAAATGTCAGTTCAGTTCAGTCGGTTAAAATATGCGTGTACATTTTAGTTTCAAAAATATTCATCACAACAACTAAAGAAACTTACGACTAAATGGCCATCAATTCTGAAGAATTGGTCTATTCAAAATATTTATGAGGAATGCATATTTGAGTGAATAACCTCTAGAAGACACTGTGTGCATGAAAACTGCCCATATTTCACAAAAGCTCCATCATTTATATAGTGAACAATATGACAACAGGAATTGTAAATATTAAAGTGAAACACATAAATTCGCATGTGTATTAAGTTATAAACGAACATATTTGGCAGTTTTTGATTAAAAATGGAAAGGCGTACTGTTTGTATCACAAAGATTGACACAGATCACAAAGACACAATGTGTACAGCTAATAAAAATTTTAATTTCTCTACAAACAGCTTGGTCTCATTTCCTCATACTAGTTCCTATAATTTAAACAATTATTATGTTCGGCAATAACTACTGAATTCCATTCTTCAGCATTTGTAATTTGTAATTAATAAAATTTCCCAAGAATTTTATCTTTTTACTGAGGTACTTGTAGGTTGAATATGTCCGAAAACTGTGCACACAGATTAATTGCAAGTAGACTATTGACTGTTCAAAAATATGGATCGAAAAGTAGCACAATACACAACCCATGAGAAAGTAATTAAACCATATCATAAACAGCAAGCGGAAACAGTGAATCACCGAAAGCGTCCACCATCTTTACAATATTTTCCCAAATAGAAGAGGAATGCATTTAGAGATACATTTGTCGTAGTTTCTAGTAAACCGTAATGTTCCAGTATAATTATGATTACATGTTTGAAGTTAAAAGATTTATTATAAACACAACACTTGAAAACTAGAATTTTGAAATTGAAGTACAATTACTTTCGCTAAAATTTTGTTGGAAAGATGTATACCAATTAATATATGATATGTGGATTATTAACCCTGTTGAAGATATGTTATGGGAACATCGAGCTTTGCTTCTTAGTAGCGATGGGAGACGTTTGAGCAGATGTTGCTGGAGAATTCGACTTTGAACTAGGTGTACTACGCGGAGTTGTACTTCTTGATCTTCGTACAAGTCCAGATGCATATGGGGACGATGGAGCTTTCACAAAGTGCATATGAGCATAAAGCATAACTCCAATATCCTTGTGACCTGCTTCCATTGCTACAGTTAAGGCTGTGCTTCCATCCTAAATTGAAATACAGATTTTTTAATTATTAAGATTTTCTATACTATATCAATACCCATATAGAAAATAGTATGTAATAGTATATTCGTACATTATCAGTGATATGCGGATCGCAATCTGGTTGCGCAAGAAGATATTTTACTATTTCTCCGTGTCCATGTTCAGAGGCACACATAAGGGCTGTACTTCCGTCTTCATCTTGTATATTTATATCAGCTCCGGCTTCTAAGAGTAACCGAACAGTGTCCAATCTTCCATGAGACGCTCCCAGCATCAGAGCAGTTTGACCATGCTGAGATGAAAACAAAATGCATTATTTTCCATTTAATTTTATCAACATATTACCGAACTGAGAATGAGAACTAAAGAAAGTTGTCAGCAAATATGTTTGTTGCAAGAGTTTGATAATTTTAATTATTGCTATACACAAGTTTTAAACCTAATAATTACTAATAATTACCTGAGCTGCTTTGATGTTAACATCTCCTAAACCGAAGAGTCTACGGACAACTTGGCGATGAGTATCGGATAATACTTTGGCTAGGGAAACCAGCATTACACTAGTGTAGCCGGCTTTGTTAGCCTTATTTGGGTCGCATACTTTAGAATCCAGTAAAATTGAAACAACATCAAAATTTCCATGGGAAACGGCGTAGTGCATTGCAGTATTTCCCTATAATATAAATAATATATTTAACCGTTAGTTGGCTCTATATTTGCATTTGTTTACAGTGTACTTCAATTTAAAGGCATTTAAAGGATACTTACATTCCCATCCGGCATGTTTACAATATATCGTAACAACTGAGGAGAATAGCTCTCAAAGGCATCCAAGTAGTCTTCAACATCTAAAGGATTTGCAGTTTTAGTACCCGCAACCTGAAAACAAGTGACACCGTTAAAATACATAATTGAAGTTCTTTATTCTACAGCGACTATAACAATGCTCATATAGGTACATCTCTTAACTGGATATTAAATTCTATAATTTTTATTTTGAGAAATTAGGTAAATATTTCCTCGTTACTATTTATTATAGCGTAAAATTCTTACTCTAAACCATTCATGCAGAATTATGCTGATGGCAGTTGTGACTTCTTTAGTTGTTCGACCTCTCAGTAAGGCGTCGTTTAAAACCTTCAGGGCACCTTGCATCTCCTTACTTGGTGTAGCTCTAGAATTTAAAGCCAACATTTGTCATTAGAGTACGAAATTAGGTGTAATACATTCAATGTGATATTTTAAATAATGCAAATGGGCATCACTTTTCTCGGTTCTCCTGTAAAAATCCAAATGACGTTGAGGCTTTAGGTCTTTCTCTTTCTTCCTCTTCTAAGGGCTCCAGAACATTCGATGTATGCCGCTCAGTTTGCAAATGCATTTCTTTGGTATACGTATCAGATCTAAAGAATGCGGGTCTTTTTAAGCCTGGCGATATTGCTGAGGTAGAGGAGGACTTATAGGGCAATACTGGAGCATTTGTTGGAGAAACTGAAGATGAGGAAGACGAACCTGTATCGTCTAGGGAGGAATAGTTTTGAGATTGCGAAACTGTTGAAGATATAGATATTGGTTTGGAAACAGTTTTGGGTGAAGCTACAGGAGACACCAATGGGGAAGCTAGTCTGGGGATTCGGGAAAGTCCTTTAGAATCTGAAGATTGTGTGAAGGTACCAGAATACGATTGGCCTATTTGGCGTGGACCTTGGCTTGTCTGTACAGGAAGCGAAAGGCAGGATCTAATTGGCTTTCTTTCCGCTTCTTTTTCAGTAGAGGTGTCTAAAATTGAGGATGTTGTCGATTTGGAATCTCCTTCAGCATCTTTTGATTCGTATGTGAAAGCTCTTTCAACACTTACACGATCTGATCTAGACGGTGAGACTGACTTGCGTTGATATACAGAAGAAATTGAACTTACAGTAGATGAGACTTTGTCAAATACCTCCTACAAAGTTATGTTCATATTTAAAATAAGTTGAAAGCTAAAAATTAAATATTAAGTATATTTTAAAATATATTAATTACCGTAGTATTGACACCAATAGTATGAACTCTTTGCCTATCAGTATTACTTCCTACAGTTTTTAAAGGTTTCAGCTTAGTTTTCTCTTCCGTCAAAGTATCATTTCCAAGAGATGCTGTTATACCTACACTTCGACTCATTTTTTGTTCCGGTTCTTGTACTGTATTACTTGATGAATCTTTCAAGGTGGGCTGTAAACAAACAAATGCAACAAAATCAGAACACATATGTGCATAATATACTTCCTGAAAAATTATATATGCATTAGAACTATTTTAAAATACTTTAGCAGTGTAGCCGACATCCCGCGTGCTTGGTTTCGCAGTAATTCCGACCGTTTTTCCCTGAGAAGGTATAATTTTTGTTGGCTTAGTTTGAAGCTGAGACGGTAGAGGATCACTAATTAATAAGGCCTGAACGCCAATATCCTTCCGTTCGATTATTTGAAGAATAGGAATTGTTGCTGATTCGTCCATCAAATCGTGATTATTTACTTGAACACCAGTTTCGAAACTTTTAATTCTTCTTCTAAGAGTTCCACTTAAACTACCCGTAGGGGAAGATGGATCCACTCGGTCCCAATTACTTGAGATTTCGGTTGTGCCACCGACACCTATAGACCTGGTAATAAATAGCAAACGAGTTATACTTTAGAATTTAGTAATTTAGCAATGAGATTTTTAAGGATTGCACCATGGCGCTAAACATTATATTTCTTTAAAAGATTAATGTTTCTTTTCATTTTGTCCTCCTCCTCTATAAATGTCTAAGATAAGAGAAACATGATATATTTATCGACGTAGGACTGGGGAGGTGTAGAGAATACTGTTTACATGACACCAAACAGTGACTACTTCCATTTTTAAACTTGATACCTTAAATAGAAATTAACATAAACTTCCTATCCAAAGGTAATCAAATAAGTGTTCGGACGTGCTAATATTGACCAATCAGAAGCCTTGAATGTGTGAGTTTGCCTACTAGTAATCTCAGAAAGAAACCTTTAAAACATTGTGGATTATGCTGTATATTGCCATTTTTCCAAATAAGCACTCAATAATATAATATAACCCTATATACTCACTTTTAGAAGTGATACTGATACTAATATGCTGCTGATTGTGAGTCGTAGTTGCCATTGTTGGTCATAAACGTAAATTAAAGGATACGCATATGTAAATCATTGGATAAATAAATATTTACAGATAAATATTGGTTATTCTAGTAGTATTATTTAACTCGCGGATGATATCATCGTCAGTTAGACTGATTGAGAACCTGACCTGCCATACATAGGAGAATCTGGGAAAGACTCTAGATATTTATAATTTTTCCGTAAACAATGACATTATTTTTATATGGCAACTTCTTTTGTCAAATGGACATTCTGAGTTGTGCCTTTACAAATATAGTAACGTATGAACGGGATTATTCAATTGTTTTATCATTGCATTGTAATAATATACACATAATAGAAGGTGGTGAAGGTAAGTGGGAATCGAGTTAGGCATGTCGGCAAAAAACAGAAATAAATTACAGATTGAGACACTCAAATCTACTATACGTACCTAGTTCGGGGCATTGTGTGACTAACCCCGACGTCTCGGGTAAGAACGGTCTTCCCTACACCAGCATCTCTTGTTTTTCTTCTCGGAGGAGCTTTTGGTCCGCTTCCAGAAGAGTCTTCAAATTTATTACTTCGAATATTATCTCTATTATTGCCCTTTGAAATCAGGATTGAGCTGCCGTTGCTTTCGTTGGTATTGCTATAATTTTTGTCTACTTTACTATTTAGCTGATTCTGTTTCTGGACATCTAACAGTTTTAACAGCTGTCTTTTTTCTTCCTTTAGCTGCGTAAGTTTTACCTAAAAAAAACAACAAAAATTAGCAAATGGGTTCAAAAACATCATAAACATAGTAGCAAATGTAATCGATGATTTAATGCAACAGTAGCTTATATAGGAAAGCTTATATTTTACATGCCAGTGGAAACATAACAGTGATATAATATTTTTATTATTCAATTTCCCAAAATATTTAAGCTATTTAGTAATAAAAGGGCGTACTGCCAATGAACAGTAGGAAGAATCTCAACGCGCACTGAGTCTACATACAATATAATTTTTATTGCGCCAAACGATTAGGTAGCCACAATTAAAATTAAAACGATAAGCTAAAAGTAAATGCACCTCTATTAAACACTTTAATACCCTCAAAACACATGTAGCATCAGTACCTAATGCTACGTAAGAAAAACACATCTTGATTTTCGCAAATCAATTACCTAGGTAGTACTTAGTCACATTATCTATTGTCTAACGATGTTTAATTGGCAAGCTGTCATGAAATGAAACTTGGCTGAAATTCCATCAGATTCAACGCCGTCTTACACTGCTACACTACAATATTTACTATATAAACATAACTAAAAGGGAAAGCAAATGTTTTGATAAAATCTTGTCTTCACACAAAGTATGCACCTCTACATGACTTTATATATTCCGTTGTTGCTCCAATGAACGCCGTTCTCTAATACCTATCAATATTTCTTTTAATAGAGGCAAGACGCATTGTATTTCAGTGTTAACGTGTATAGTAGGTAATGAACACATTTATCTTCAGAACAACTAATTAATTACGGATAACAGAGGAACACTGCTGAGAAATTCTAAGCTAAACACTTTTTAGTCGGTTTTGACAGCGTGAAAAAAATTGATAATTATATTATTATAAATCTATCTGTCGTCAGAAACTTAACAAAAACATGCCTGTATTGTACCTAGTCCTAGTTTCTTAGGCATTGACAAAGAAGATAGAGAACATTGTAAGTCACACTCCAATGGTGATACTATGACCTACTAAATACTCTATATATTGTACAGTATTGCTAGTTGAATAGATTTTTTAACAGAAAAATATTCTATGCAAACCAGAAAGTTATTAAAAACAAGAAAATCCGTATCATACTTACGTGTATATGTAGGCAATCAAAAAACAAAAAACGGGACAAAATATTACATATTCTACACGCAAAACGGGGAATTACACGTTTGTTTCAAATATTTTACTGGCTTATTGTGAGAATATAATTATTATAAGAGGACGAGAAGCAGTTTTGCCAAGATCCTATATCTCCATGTTACGGTAATGAAAGGCATCCCGTAATAATTTGCGCAGGAAGAGATTCTTATTAGGCATAGTTCCTATAAATAGATATTTTGAAGTATTCTACCTACATTAACCATGTTTAGGAAACGTTAGCTAAAGGAAAGAGCCAGTTTCAAGGACTTATTGCACTTATGAATGTTTATTAGATCAAAATCATAAAGCAACTGTTAGACAGGAAGACCGACCACAAAGTTTAAATCCCTAATGCAGTTAAGTATTTAAATACATACATAGTAACTAATGTACAGATTGCCCACACTATTTCACAATCCTACGTAAGTGCATTTTAATTGACAGGACATGGCTACACGTGCAGCTTTACAATTTATATCATGTTCTTACCTCAAGTTCTGGAATCAATTTAACTTTTTCTTCAAGATCTTGTAATCGGATACTCATAGTATAGTGCTGACTCTCATTTTTGTCCCGATTTTGGATGTAAGTAGACTCAAGACTTTGACTTTTTATGGAGCCCCCTTCCATCTTTTTATCATGCTGTGAAAAAAAACGCATAATTAGACATAATCTAACATAATTAGAATTTAATAACATGGAAATATAGTTAGTGCGAGTAGCAATGAGCATTACACTTATATAACGTTTGAACTACAGATTGCACAGGGGTCAAACTGTAAAAATTAAGTGAGCAAGTAATCAAACGGTAAGCAACAAATCCGCCGTTTTTAACAGATTTCTTCCCATACATGCGATAAACAAAATCTCATATTTGTACTCTAATTCCTGAAATACAAAATAGTTGAAAAAGGTTGAAAACGATAATCTCATCTAACTTTGTAAAATAATCCCTTACATAAAAAAGTACCGCAGATTTCCATTATATTTGAGCACCTAGACTTAACACGATTGAGCCATCTCCAATCTCCATATTGAACTTTTTGGTACTTGTACAAAAATTCTCGAGAGATCAAAGACAGCTTTTGAAAAATAGAATTACATATTTATCTGAAATTATTTATTTATATTCTATAGGCACAGGCACTAGTACAGGTGACAAGTACTAGTAATATTAACGTGCAACTGCAACAGCTGGCTACTGAGAAATTATTTGTTTTTAAATGCAACTAGAATTGTTAATACTGGAATACGGACATCTTCCCAGTCCTATTCTATTTCTTGTACACTGTGTCTATCAATCAGTAATAAAAAAAACTAAAAATGACAAATACCTTAGACAGATCCCGCAAAGAATGTCGTTTTGAAGAGGATTCCTTCATGATGACAGTGGAAGTGGTTGTTGAGGACGCTGTACTAGATGCTCTGCTCAGTTGGTTATTACTTCCTAGAAGGGTAGAGCAGCCCGTATCCAAATCTCTAAGGACTGGAGCCTTAATTCTGGGAAATGTATGAAATTTTTGCGAATCAGGAACAAAGGATAAAACTCGAGCCTGAGGTCGCGTTCGTTGTAAAGCTTCCTCAAAATCAGTCACAGCTTCATCCAATCCGTTTCCAAATGGAAGACTGTAGTTAAAATTGGAGTCTAATTGATGTTCTCCAATACACAACTCTGACACTGAGTAATCTGGCGTTTTAACACTTCGCCATATATCCGTAGTAGCCCTGGAAAGGGTTTCGACTTCCCACTGAAAAACAAATACCACAGCAAACTTCAAAATCAGCAAAAATGTTAGCCTGCATAGTTAACCCACAACTTCACACTATTGCACAATTACACAATTTAAGAATGTTCGTATAGTTTAATTACTTGGAATGTTGGAATTACAGAATTGCGTTAGAAAATACAGAATTCCGCTGACCTGACACTTATAGCTACACCCTACACCCGCAAACTAATTCACAGGAGGAGAGGAAGAAATACACTAGTTATAAGTTCTAAACTTAAGTACAACATGCAAGAATTCCTTGTAATGTAGCTGCAAGAGAAACCAGAGGATTGCGATTGCATTGACTGAATGAGAACGTTAATAGCCTTTACCGTTTAACTTTACGATGACTTCTTAGATAGATATCTACCATGTCTACCTGTATAAAGCAATTAAGAAAATGAGTTTCCTTTCCTAGCTAGTTTCTAATCATTTCATTACACCCAATCGCACTGTGGAAGATATGTAACAAAACAAGACAAGCAATCATTACAAGCTTGCACATAACGCACACAGGGAGCTATTCTTAAGGAAATTCAATTACAATACAATTGTATATCCTAAGATAAATATAAGTAGTTGAGCGCAAGCTACAAACCACATATAACCCAAACCCAACCCTACTCGCACCACATTAAAATACCTACACTATTTTATAAGGTCCATCTTCACTGTTTGGTACAGGAAAACCTGAAGGTTAGAATCTGATTTCCAACTTTCATTTCTACTTTACATTATTGTCATCCTCACATTATTTTGTATTTATCTACTGTCTATGCAAATCCATCAATCTTAATATATCTAATATTTTTCATTTAGCTTCTACACATTTAGCTATGCATAATAATAATAAATAACCATTAAATACGTGCCCTGTCTATCTTTATCTACTTATCAATACTACTAAACTCCGTAGGCCAACACGGGCCAACGTGAATACAGTATAACCAAAGCCACCAAGGGCAAAGGCAAATATAAATATAGACTCATACCATTATTAGCATACAACACCAAAATAAGTTCAATAACTTACTGGTCGTTATTTACATAGTGTCAAGAGTCAAAACAGAGTCAACAACTCTATTTAGTAATACCTGCAGACGTAGTAAGCACATACAAACACGCCTACATAATTAATGAGCACCAGACAAGAGAAAATGACATAAGACTTCATTGTCGTCAACTACAAATTCTAGCATATCTCCTAGTTATATTTTTCAAGGCTTCAAAATATCCAAACATTCCAAGCTTTACAACCAAAGGAATGCACACCTTAATAAATATCCAATTCCAAAGTACCCATGTAGAATACAATACATTGTGACTGTATTGTAGGGAAGGGACAACTACCTTTGTTCACATCTTTGCCTATTATTGTGGTTGCTGTCTTGCTGTGGCTGTGGTAAGACTAAAATAACCCAATAAAACTGTCTAAATAAAATTATACAATCGAATCAGTCCAATTTGTAGGCTATTTACAATTATACGATTATACCCTAACTTTCATGTTTTATTACTACACACTTTATTTTGCAAAATAATTTATTTTAAGACTACATAGTAATGTTTGGGGAAAATCTCATGAATCTTTCTCTCGTCTGTGAAATCTAATCCCAACCAAATCCAAGTGTTTCATACCAAAAGCACGTCCTGGTCCTGAGTCCTGAGGTTTCTACTATTCTACTCTAATCAAAGTGATTGTAGATGTACGTAGTGATATAAAATATATTAAATGGGGAATTGCACTACTAATGTTAATGCTTATCAACAAAAACTATATTATATTATCCTCACTAGTCAACTCAATATGTTTTTACAGACAATATTACACAATATGGCGACTTTCAACTAATAACACAATATAGCACCCTACGTCTAATACATATATAAATCTTCAACATAAATTACGGTAACTACATAAAACATGAAATCTCATTTTTATCAATATTGAAGGTTCAATTACACATGTTTCGCTACAATGAAATTTTCACATTCCCAACATAATAAAATTACAAAAACTTACATGTTACTACAGAATGAGAAACTATAACTATTTTTACAATGACATATCTTGCTCACTTGTCTTGTTGTCTTGTAGAGGATAGAGCTACCTGCTTGAGAAAACTTGTGTAAGGAGCCTAAAGATTGACGACACGCACGAGGAATTTATTTGCCAATATAAATACAGTAGTAGGGTGCGATAAAACACTATGCGCTTGTACCCTACTAGCAGAGCTCATTATTCTACAAAAGTTGCATTATTTTGAGAACAAACACTTGTAATTGTTATATTGTTGTAATGGAGTATAGAATGCAGATTAAAATGAAACCTTTTTATTGGTAATACAATGAAAAACAAGGATATATCCTTCCTTATGTGCCATATTTGACATTTATTGCTAAAATAAAAGTAAGTAGTTAAAATCATATCTTCATGATTGATCTTTTAGGTATCAGATATTAAAGTTAATAACCACATGTATGAATTATGGATAACTACCTACGAAAACTAATTAAGATATTGTTTGCACTATAAATAGCTAAAGAAAACATTGTTGTGTGTTACTTTTCTGAATAGAATAAAATTTTATTATTTGTGATTACAAATAATAAAATGTTATTCTTTATCTTTAATGTGTCGGTATTTAAGTGTACATTTTAGTGTTTATCAGTTGCAAGTCGGCAATAAAGTGTATGATATTCTAATGTGGATTTAAAAACTTTTGTTAGACTACAAACTACAATGCAATATAGTACCTAATTTTCCTTCTATTATTTCTTATTTTATATTTAGCATTTGATTAACTCTGATTTGTGTTATTTGCAACATTGCAATTGCATTCAATCGGCTATGTGTAGTGTAAAAGGTAAGAAGTGAATGTGTGTAACACTGTAGCCCGTCAATCGAAACTATTCATAATCATACAGCATAACGCTTGTGTTCTAATACACAAACCCTGTTCACACATCGTCGCTTCCTTTATGTAAAAACAACCCTTTACAACTCAAACGAAAATGTGTTACACAGAAGTTATAATATACTTGTATAGTGTGTTTTAGGCTAAAAATATAACCACAATGATGCATATTATTTATTACAACAACAGCGATTCTACATTTCTTAAATACATTCTTACTCTTACCTACAACCAATAACTCTCTACACATAAATTATTACAACAAAATATGTAATTTACATGCATTACATATAAATATTATAACCTCATCCTTTTACTTTACTCACCAAATGATTACCAACTTTTAATTGCCATACAACCCACAAGTCAGTCCCTTACTAAATATAACTTGTAAGAAATTTCACTTCACACATTTTCCACAAATCAGACAAATCTATCCTAATAGAAACTAAACACCATTATAGTAGTGCCATCATAGCACCAAAATGACGACAATTTGTAAGCTTATGTAGAATTAAAGGGAAGCCGCCTTTCTTATAATATATCTCACAAACAAATTACACTTTTATTAACTGACACACTTATTGTGTATTGTGTATCAATGGTGTGAATTATTGAGACAAATTAAGCTTTGTTGTCAACTGAACTTAATATTTGTGTCAATAAGCTTAGGACAAAACTGTTTAATTGAGTCCCACAACAACACTTAAACGACATCACACAAATTGCTCTAACAATTGACCTCATTCTGATAGCATTTGTATCCTACGTGTACATAAAGACGAAGGAATTCAAATTTTTCGAATAAATTCCACATCAGAAAGGAAAACACTTAAATGGGTAGAAGAACACAATACAATAAAATAGTAGCACCAGCACGGGCACAGGTACACAATATAATAAAGATATCTCGCTGTAGTGGCAACAATGAATACTTGGAATTTATATGATCAATGATAATATGTGCCATAAATGCAGAACAATACAAATATTTACTGAAGACGTAAATGGCATATTATAAGTATAATGAATATTTTTGCCTTGCAGATTTACTTAATGTAGCAAAAATGGTGTAATTACCCACTCTCTTCGAAACCGTGTTAAAAGATTACTACTTTACTTACCTATATTTAAATAGAAGTGTGAACTTTATTTTAAATGTTTACTGAATGAAAAGCTAATCCGGTAGGTAATCCATCCTTTGAATTGGATTTTTCTTTTCATAGAGTTTTAGTAGAACAGCAAAATCACTACAGCACTTTAGATAGTATGCCAATTCTCCACTAAAAGTTTTCTTTTAACAGAAGCTCAATTTCATTCTATTCTATGGATGGCTGAGGAGGCTCACTGAAAGAACTCTATTACAGATATAGGGGATACGTAAGGTACTGCTCATTTCATACTATTTATAAATATACGTAGTTAACTTACATACGGACTCTATTGTAATTTTAAGCCAAGTTATTGCAGAGTTAAATGAAAACCTACTGTAACAAGTACTAGCAATAATGCAATGTAACTATATTGCTCATTCCGTCCACGTTAAGTTAAAACCATATTGTATTACCTATACTTATATACAGCCAAATGTAAATATAATAAGGTTTTCATTGTTGCTTTAGTACATAACAAGTACGCTACTGCACAGAACTGACGACGAGAGTACTGACTGCTGCTGACATAAGAGTCAGTTAAACAAAAGGCATGAAAACTAAATTCATGGTATGGTTATCACGGTATCCTGCCTGGTATGTAGTGTATCAGAGATAGAGATATCTACGCAACATAACACAGATGCATACACTATGACTAACAATAACAATAAGACTGAAATATCTAGCAGCTCGCTATTATACGTTGTTATAAAATATCCTTATCGAAATATTATAACAATAAGCGCAAACACAATCGTACAAATGTACATGCTATCATCAACTGTACTAAATACTATTCGTTTCGTACCGTACCGTACCTACACAGAATAATATAATACCTAATAATAAATATGTGAATAGGTATTGGCAGTACCTACTTAGGAGTACAGGAGTTGGATATATCTGTCTGCACTTAGGCATCCCAAAATAGTAAAAGAACATTCATGGCAGTTTTACTTGCCTCTATGATTACGACTTGCGAGAACGACCGTCGTTAGTTTAGTAAGTTTAGTTGGTTCCGTCAGGGATCGATTGCTTTTCGCCTTTAGGAAAAATCTCTTCCTTCTTACAACAATACAGCAGTGAGTGAAACAATCCTCTCTGATCTGACTCCTATATTGCAATCAATGCCGTACCTGCAAAACTATTTTAAGGCTCTAACCCCACAACCGAGCCCCTTACTAACCCAAAAATTAACAAGGGTGAGATGGGGAAACACGGAGATTAACCCGGAACCCAAAACAAAGCCAAAATTGTTATATGCAGTAAATGATAAGGACTTGGATTTACTAAAGATAGAATCTCGTGAGGTTTTAGGTAGATATGAACTCACCAGTTTCATTTTTAATGACTTAAAAACAAAATTTATAAGCGATTACAAATACTCTGAACTATTAAACAAGAATAAAAGTAATTAATGAGCCAAGCACGGACTTCATAAATCTAACTTCATAATATTAATACATTATATACCGAATTCCTACTCGCTGCCAATAAAATCATCTATTAAAAAATAATTACAGGAGTCACTCCACTCTCCCTTAAAGAAGTGATAAAGTGCCAAAATGTAAAACTACAACAATTATCTCATTTTTATCGACTATTTATCTAATAAAATAAAATAGCATATATACAGATAGCATTAGTAAATGCCTAATATTAAATGGGAGTATTTTATTTGTTAAAGCAAATGTTAAACTTTGATAACCGTTAATTAGACATTATCATCATGCAATCTCACGGTACATACTTGGAAAATTATATTGTACCATTGCGAAGTGCATACGATTCACATGGTACCTAATCGTCTAAGCGCACGGAAATAAACATGGATCAAGAGAAAATGCGTCGGCTACAGGCTTGCATACAGGCAATAATCACCTTGAGACTGAGAATATCAGACAGCCCGATAGCTGTGGCTGTGTCTTACCAGACCACAGTAATATATATATACGGAATGTGAAATTCTCTACACTCCACAGATGAATGGATGCTTCGATTAGTAAGAAAAATAAATATCAGTTGGTAGCATAGCAAAATAGCAACAAAATTAACTCTCTCTCTCTCTCTCTTGGAATTTTTAGTGAAGTAATTCGCATTTATGAATTTGATAGTAGAAAAGTTAGCGAGTATTGTGGCTTATTGCCCTGCATTTATTTACGACTGCTACTGTATTTACATTATCACGTGAAATTTTCATGGAAGCATACATACAGCTACAGCACAGTTTTTGATGGCAGCATGAATTGTTAATTTTCTTTAACAGGAAGGGAAAACTGATAAATTAAAATTAAAACTGGATTGAATTCAGATTGCGTACAACCATTACTGACTAGTGATTAGGACTACTATTCATATATTCCGTTCCGAAGCCGATTACAAAGGCATATATTACAGTTCAAAAACAATAGCAACTCTATCCAATCATTGAAAGCTTTAAAAAAGGAAAAAGACAGGGTTTGATAATTCTGCCAGTTAATCATTTCTAACTTTGTTCTGATCATCACTACCTATTACAATGACACAACTATGTCTTTGTATGAACTAGTAATTTAAAGTTCAATTAGACAAAGAACGTAAGCTTCATTAATTTTATTACTATTTTTTTACATGTTAAAAATTAACTGGTTATGGACATGAGACCAGTACTGTACTCTAGGAAGTTTTGCAAACACTTAATTTGTCTGCACGCCCTATGAGACAAGAAAAGGAATACCATAGAATAGTGCATTGTGAAATGGTGCTAGCATTGTCATTGTCATTCAGGGTCTAGTAGCACATTGTCAACCTTATTCCAATGCCTTGAAGTCGTGATTCAGCTAATTATACATGAAGTGGTATCTATTCTATACTTAAGAAATGCTTCTTTGTTATACGCAAAGTTCAATTATAACATTCATATTACCTAGTTGCGAATTTATCATAGCTATTCAGATTATACGCATATTGATATTGTTATATTAAACTTGTTCGCCGTGACTTAGGCTTATATGCACTAATTAACAGGCTTCGGATATGTAAATATCTTCATTATCATCAATATATTACCTAACTAATAGACTATTGACGGGTAGTTGGTAATTTGATATAAAGTTGTGTTACGAATTATCTGTGGGTCCAAACAATTTTGTTCGTATATCAATATTTTAATTTTCTGAAAAACCATATGAACAAAACAATGAAAATAATGTTATATAATTAACAAAATGTCAAAAAAGTTTGAGATAATTTTTTAAAAAGATATTTTACTGAATATTTTAGCGCAAAATAATAATAGAAAAAGTCAGTGTTGCTTTTGTAAAATTTATTCTCAAATAGGTATATGTCCGATGCCTGTTAATTAAACATCTTATATCTCTACACCATGTTAGTTAAGATAATATTATATTTAAATGATTCCAGTTTTGTGTGAGTACGCATAATGAAGTACATACCTAGCCTTGACAGGCGTTAATAATAATCAAATACTCACCAAGACATTACATAACCTTTGCCTCCTACTCCCCTGTGATGGGATTACAAAATTACACTACACCCAATACCGTCCTAACTTTCTACACTATACACTAAACCAAATGGTAGCTATTTGCTATTTCTATTATGAATTCAGGACGCAATGCCAACTGAAACCTTATTTTAAGCCTAATATGAAAACCGCAAGCAACATTATTTGAAATATACACATGTAAATACTTATAACAACTCCATTCCACACAAAAACTTTTAACTAGGTAGTTTTACTATTTACTTATGCACGAGGGAGTACATAGCGTAGGAGTAAGTGTGTACCTACGTAAATTAGATACCTACCTGCATGAATTGTCTGTCTAGAGAAATATTTGAACGTGTGCATATTTTGCAAAACAACTTTACCTGAGACTGAGAAGGCTAAATACTCGTACAGTACATTGAGTTTACTTTTTAAATCATGACGTAAGAAAACTATTAACGATTTTTTTTCTTTTCTGGAATAAATTAACCAGTGCATGTGGCAGCCTCGGCTAATACCTCATAATTCAAAAACTATAGTCGGGCCCAGCCAGTATCAGTAAATCAGTAGAGAAAGCTATCTTCCTAAACTTTAATTACTGCTAAGTGCTAAATAATATTTGGTTTTGCCTTTTTGTACCGAAAACGACTAAAATTCATAGAGCATTAATGAATAGATTTCTTACATCTCGATGAATAACAGGCACTCCTAGAAGTTCGTCCATTGACTGTCTCTCGCATCTCCATTTGTCTTTAAGTTCTTGCAGGCGAGTGTAATCTCCTTCGCGTTCACGAGACAGCATCCTTTTAGTGAAGGGGACGAAATCTCGGTCAATGTGGTAGCCATATGGGCAACAGTCGCACCTATTCTCGTTTAATGTGTGAGTATGGTGCTGAATGACACTACGACTTAAGCCGGCGCTTGGCATCTTTTCTATTTGCTTAAAACGTTCAAGTTTGGTAAAGGCCTTTTCAAAATTGCTCATCTATTGGTCCTCACTTGACCTAGAAAAAGAAAAAACACAAATAGTAATAAAATTATCGAAATAGTAGTAATGATTTATAGCAATGGCAATAGTAATAATAAAAGACAGCGAACCATTCTAGTTTACACCTTCTTTTAAAAATATTCTTAAATAGGTAGCTAATTTTTGGCACTCTTTGCCCAAAATTAGCAAAACATAAACCACAGTTTTGATATGAGCATTGAGTCACCTAATTCCAAATAAGGATTACTAACCGGCGGTGGTGGGGTATAATAAAATATTCATTGCTTTGTTTACATTTTACGTTTCTCACTCAACATCAACCAATCAACCAGACCAGCAACAAGTGTCAGCGGACGCATGTGTTTTCATAGAAACGGAGAAATCTCAAAGCGTAGCTTTTTTTCGACGTCGCGTGTCAGATGAACTATGTATATTTATTTTATTATTTTAATCACTAAAAACCCAAATATTTAATTTTTCACTGCCACTGATACTGATTGCATGAACCGGGAACCTTTGCATATTATGGTTGCTGTTTAGTTAGTAATTCCCATTCGTACACATTTATTCTTTCAGTTCGTTTCCTTTCCTTCCATAAATTATACTCTCTGCACTACTTACTATATAGTACACTAAGTAAGTACACGTATGTTTGCCTGTCTTAAGAAGAGCTTTTTGGGTTTTTTCCGGATGGGTATAATACAATGGGACAAGTCAATGGGACAAGTGGGATACAACTGGTATGCATTAATAACCTCCAGGCTTTTCTCTAGCGCTTATGTAGGCGAAATTTTCAAGAAAGTTATTTCTAGTAATAATTAATTTTTAAGAAAAAAAATGAGTAGGAATTTACATAAAGTCACGTTTTGATGCAATTAATTTCCTACTTCCCGTCAATACAAATAGGCGAACCGGCTGCATTACCGCACACGAATATTGAACAGAATTAACATAAATATGGACATTTTTCAATATTAATAATTATACTTATAAACTCTTGCAAACTTAGGTTTTAAATGACAAACACGCTAAAGGTAAAGGATATATGTATTTTAACTCTAACAAATAGCAAACTAAACTTATAACCACTGTAACTGTAACACAATGCTCCTAAGCTACAATTAACATTTTTTAAATCATGGAATGAGTATAATATTTACTCCCACAACTATTCAACTATGTAATCTTATTTAGTGTGTAAGATTAAATAGAACTAGCACATTCTACTTTACGTCACACTGAATGAAGCTTGTAATAAAGACAATTACATAAATACATCATGAACGATGAACTAGTTAATATAAGAGTTGCCGAGCTTAATCTTATCATTAGCTAAACTAAACACAAATGTCGTGTTATTACCGGTCGCTACCCAGCTCAAGTTCTTTTATTAAATGGCACCTAGTATACCTACCTAAGTAATTTCCATAGAAGCTGTACAACGTTCCAATTAAAAATTTTCAATTGGAGCACTATGAAGAATAAAATGAGAAGGACAGAGCCGCTTTACTTACAGCTTACAACGTAGTTGATAGTTTACTGATGAGGATGAGACAGTACATTGTAGATAATTGTATTAAAGTATAATGTAACTTTAAAAGGAAACGTTTAACCTTGCTAGTGGTTAGTGGATAGAGAACGGAAAAGAATAATACACATTGATGTGCTAGAATCGTCTGCCAGAAAAAAGTTTTAAGGCAGTTGAGGTTGTAATACAATAATGAAAGAGGTTAGACAGACGACAGACACTTTGCAAGAAATGAACCAAAGCAAGGCGGTGTGGTAAATCTGCATCCTACGCAAAATAGATTTAAGATCAGCAGAGATCAGTTAGGGATGACATACCTTTAGCCAAGCCTGTTTACTTCACTGGTTAGTTACATTCTGCAATCAGATCAGAGTATTCATATTCTTTGCTAGTTGGTAAATGGTGTACGAGTTTATACGACGCCCCCACCACCACTACAGTAGGTATTATAGTTATTACCTATATGCTACAGTCTTCTCTCTGTGCGAACTTCAATAAAATATATTTTCTAAAACTTTGACCTCAATGATATCCTACGGATAAGCCAAATTAGCAGTTACAATACAATACGAGTGGTCCTCGACTTCCACATGCAGTACTACTATGCATACGACATATGCATAAGAAAACAATTTCTATTCTAATCCCTTTTGCATCAGAAAAATTTTGCCGATCCCGCAGATGATATTTTCAACATCGGAATGGTTAGTTTCTACTAAAATATTGTCGACAGTGGACAGTCTAACTTGATTTTTAATTGTCAAAACATAACAATGATAACAAACACGCAGGAATACTGACTACACCTAGGTACTAATATATTAACTCTTTTCGAATACTTTTCCTTAAAAACATTTGTGTCAGAAAAAATAAACCAAATTATGTATATAGTAGACTTACTGCGTTAGATGGTCAGTTTGCGCTTTGTGTACCAAAAAACCTTGCAAAATTAAAGAAAAGTTAATATAATTAAGTTGTCCATTAAAATCTCGAGGAACATATAATTTCCTTACATTTAGCTTAAGGGGAACTCTCTTCTTCGTCGCACAGGAGTTTTAATACATACTTGTGCTGCACTCAATCAGTGTATCTTCACTTTCTTCAAACTAACCCTTTGTAATACAATTGTGAAGAGAACAATTACGCAAGAGTATTTCAATGCAAAAATGATTCATTTTTTCAAACTTTTTTCAAACTGTTTGAATTAATTGTACTTTGTTTGGCCAGTACAAAGTACAACCCCTCAACAATGCGTCTACCTCCGTGCTCAAGCTTTGAATTGGCAGATAAAACTGATGACATAAATGAAAGGAGCAACTGTACGACGGGTTATATTCACTACTCCTTACCCTTATACTATACCATAGAAATGGAGGTTGAAGATATAAATCTAGCAACCACTGGCAAAACGTGTATTTAATATTATGCTAATCAGAAGTTAAATACATAAAACAATTCCTACACACATCGCACAGCTATATGGTTTAGCATACATCCAAAATACCATATGCCATTACCATAACACAGTTAGTAACTTAGTAATATCAGATATTTCATATTAGCCAACTGAAGCATCATTTTGCATGTTTACCAATACCATAATACGGTATATATATACAATAGCGCAATAAACTATAAATGGTTTACTTTTCAGGCTGACTGGATACTATCTATCCATATGATAGTATATAATAATATAGAACTTAAACACAGACACGAAGAGTGACGAAGACTAGTAATGTACAACAACTTCAACATGATGATAAGCAAGAGCAAGGCAGAACAAACACAGACGCTTGATGCATAAAATGTGTATGTCTACGAGTAATTGGATATCGTCAACATTGCTTAAAAATAGGCCAAATAACTTTCAATTTATCTACAAAAAGGAGTGGGATGGTATTTAGATGATAATCTTTTGACTTATTGACCGATTATTTGCTACATGCTAAACAAAAACAAAGCTTATGCTATGCTACATGCGGGCGATGTCTCCTTTCTTGTATTTGGTATAGTATACAAAATACCAAGGCAATCCCCCTAACATGTATTTGCATCGAAATTTTAATGTAATGGAACAACTAATTTATAGTTTACGGCACGGGAACAAATCAATATTAGAAAATACGTTAACTCCAACATCATAAGAATTTGAAACAATACAGCATCTGCCTTCGTAATATTGTTGATATGATAATGTACAGTTCTACAGAGTAAAGAGTTCGAGAACAACAAACGTGTTAGCTAGTAATCACGGTAAGTAACAAAAGAATTCAGCACAGCACATGCATAATTACCCTAGTCTCACGTCACACGTCTCATGTTTCTTTCTGGTATGGTAGCTAAAATCTGAAGAAGGCGACATGTATGTTAGAGTTGCTTCGCTATGCTCCCGCATGATACAAATAATTTGTAGAAACAGTAAGGCAAGCAATTGAAGCAATGTATTTTTGAAATTATTGTGGTTCCTAAATATTATAATATTTTGTGTGGCTATAGTGAGCCCTTTTTGTAGCTGTCGTGTCAAAAATGGCGTATTATCTACATATACATATCTAAGCAAGCATAATATACAAACTGTAAAACTGAACGAAAACGTGGCTTACGTAATTAATTAGGCATTCACTCACCTATTACCACTTCAATGTATCACTACTACTACTACTACAATGTATTTGTAGTACGATATGATTATGCCACAGCTTCACTTGCTTAATTATAACATTTTTTAGATTCTGAAGATTCTAAGGTGTAAGATTAGATAAACAGTACAGCAAAACTTTTGTACACAATGTATCAAAAAATAATTTTGTGTTAAAGGACGCAGTTGTACTATTTGTAGAATAGCAAGTTGTTATCAGTTAGTACTTATTGACTATCATTATTATATACTAGGCATTCTTAACGAACTCAAAATGAGCAACCCACACGACTCGAATGACTCCAACCAATCTCTTCTACTAGTATAGTAACTGCTACGTGACAAGACATATATTCTAGCCTAGCCAAAACAGCATCAATTTCTAATCGTATGCTCATGCTTTTTCAGTTGCCTTACTGTTGCGACAACATGCGTTGCAATCTTGTAATGTAATGCAAAGTAGTTGAAGTTTCATTTAAGAGTTCAGAGGCCTTTCTGCAACTAATCAAATGAAGCAAATCTAGTAAGGGCAACAGGTAAAAAATGTTATGCACACAAACAATTTAAACATTCCAATTATGCCTAACGTGATTCACGATTTACCCATCTCTAATAAAAAGTGTGTAGGAGGAGCGGAAGGATAAACACAAGATTAGAAATGGTAATAATAGTTAGCGTTAGCTTTAGCGGATTTCGTATCCTGCTGGCTACTATATAGTAAAAATTAATTTAACAGTTTGATATCTCTGGACTGGAGAAGGAAAAAATTATATTAGTATAGCATCAATAGTATATATGCGTACTGCGTACATAATGATATATTGTTAGTATTTAGTTATTTAGGGTCGGAGAAATCAGGTGTGTACTCTGGATTGTGCATAGTCAGATTATTTTGCTACAGCTTGATTGGAATTGGAGTGTAGGTTGAAATTTGAAATAGAATTCATGGATATTGCCACCACAATTATGAACAATAAATACATTAACATGGCATGAATTCACGAATCGCAATCACAACTCTCGGACTCTCGTCCATCTGTCTGATAAAAACTAAGCTTTCAAAATATCAAAAACTGACTGTAAATATTACTAACGGACCTGGACAACCGTTCGGTTTCAAATCTAGCCAAAAAATTGAAACTTATTAAGCTGACTCAACAGATAGATGGTTCAATGTTTTGCATTTTGAAAAACGATTTTCACGTTTTTTAAAGTCTGTACAAAAGACAACAAACAAAGCAAGATTCCCAAAATAGATGAAATCGGCCCATGTCATTCTTCTACGGATATGATACAACCGAAACCGATGCTATATAATAATATCTTGATTTGTATTATTTACCTTGAATTATGCTATTTATATAATAGCTCCTTTTAAAAACATGCATAATGCATAATGCATACTACAATAATAATAATAATATGGGCTACTGACTGATAACAATGACTGATCAGCATTGTCCGTTTGATAAATATCACTGCCACTTGGAAAACTAATAGTAATCGAGCTTATGACATTGTTGTAAAATCTCGTAACAACAAATGATGTTCTATCTGTATTACATTAAATATGCAATAAAAAATGTGATTCAATACGAATACAAAATAAAAGCTTATTTTGAAAGAAAGTTTATCGATTTACACAAAAAACCACAACTGCCTCTCGGTATTAAATAGGCTTCTAACTCAAATACTAATATATTCCAATTTCAGTTCAATGTTTAATATTAAAACCGGTTTAATAACGTATAAAACCATTTCTATACCTCTTTAGATTGGATCACCTTCATTGATCCCATTGTATACTTTTGGTACTAAAGAGGTATCAATATAAATCACTGGTTTTCAAAAAACATTAATTTATTTATTTTCTGGTCTGTACTTTCCTGTTCACGAGTAATAAAAATCCAATTTTCTGATTTATTCTGCCCTCATCAGCCATCAGCTTTAACATTAACATTAACTGTTGTTAAAATAATGGATGAGATGGTAATGATGGAACCAAAAAGTTGGGTTTTACTTACTTATGACTTAGGTCTAAAAGTGTCATGTCAAAAGCAATCAGTGAAAATCGAAATCTTACCTTGGCATGTCCTATTTTGAAAAATGAAGAGTTGACCAAATTGACAATGGTCAACAATCAAAGGTGAACGGCCGAGTTGAACAAAATAAAATCAGCAGGCAGTTTTGGTACGTTCGGTCATCGGTCGGTGTCCCCAGATTTCTACACTAATTATCACGGCAGAGAAAGTGTTTGAGGTTTGGAAACTGGAACTGGTGTGACTGGGGTAACAGATGAGTAGGCACAGGTGGACGGTATCAGAGATGTTGTCAATACAAAATAAATGTCAAACTTTGGTGGGGTTAGGATTTAGCCAATAAAGTTTTAAATGTGGACTGACAATAAATAAATAAAGCTAGGGATGTTTGTTGACGTAACACTTCTACTATTTAGTATTTACTATTACATAATGACAAACTACACTGACATTTTTCAATAACTTAGCAGTGGTATGCAACACCATGTAAAAACGAACATGTATACCACTATAGTACACCACTGCTTATATTAATCAAGAGAGACAGTAACGTAATATACATTCTAATTTAATTTTCTAATTATTCCATATTATAGTAATAAGTGCTTTTTGTGATCACAGGCAGATACTGATATTATAACACACACACACGGGAGGACAACAAGTCTTTCTGCTCCTGACTCTCTCTCTCTCTCTCTCTGTCTTCTAGTAGACAGCTATCAGCTTATAAAAGTAATAATCTAACCGAATCTGCTATAATCATATGCATCTTATAGGATACTGCTTGCATGTTATATTATGTATGGTAAACAAAGGTGAGTTGTGTTTTGTGTACGAGACAAAATATGAGAATCAAGACCCGGACAAGCATGATGGTATTGACTTGGATAAAGATTTGTTGAACGACCAAACCAAATCACACATGGAACTTTGGCGATCTCCGATCCCAAAGATCGACCTGTATACCGATCCGATCTTGGGATCGGATCGGATC
>JAQFYC010001298.1:0-36447 GCA_034694165.1 Tomocerus mixtus | reverse complement strand
GAACGGAATTTTGAGGCCCCCATATTTTTGAGGCCCCAGGCAAAAGCTGGGTTCGCCTCCCCCTAAAGGAGCCTCTGGGGGACCATAAGCTCTAGGTCACCACCAATATTTTTTATGAAAGAAAAGTCGAAAAGAATTTCTGAAACAGAAAAGTTTCATCTGGTATCACTCTGGTGGAGAACCTAACCTAATTATTAATATAGGTAAATGTATAAGGGTAATAATAGAAAAAGGAAAGTAATACTATAGTGGAAACTATCCTTGGCTCCATCCCTATCCCCGGCCTTGGGTCTATTCCTCCTACCCTATCACCACTATCCCCGGCCTTGGCTCCTCACCTCCTATACTCTCGCCACCATCCCCGGCGTTGGCCCCCACCTCCTATACTCTCGTCACCATCCCCGGCGTTGGATTGCTATTGCCCGGTGCTATTGTTTCGATCTGTGGCATAACAACAAGAGCAGAATTCCTATTCAACACAATCCCTAATCGTCGTAAGTTAGAGAAAGAGAGAAATGACAACAGAGCACTTCGCTAATGTGTTTCTCACCTCTGTCTAGTTTTCATGGATAATATAGTGTATCAATATGCTATTCTACAGTGCTTCCCCCTGCTTTCCGTTCCCAATGGCATGAAAAGACCTTTGAAAAATCCTGAAAATCTTTTGCATATTTGTATCTAATTTTAGACGGCTCAATCGATTTTGAAGTGGTGGGGATCCATGTATTCCTGGATTCACTGGCTAGAACGTAAAGTGAGGCGATTTTGAAAAATTTCTTTCATATAAGTTCACATGTGTAAAAACAGCAAAAAGTGAGTTTAGCATACTCTATGAGGGTTTTACGACTTCCAGCGCAAAAATATCAAAATGTAATCACTTGATGTTCTAGCCAGTGAATCCGTTGAACCCAACCACTTCAAAATCCAATGAACCGTCTAGAACTAGATACAAAAACTCGAAACTATCTTTTAAATGGGCTATCATATAGCGAACTTTTATGTCGCATCGCAACAAGTCTCTACTTAATGTATGCAGATGTTATAACAAGTCAATGACACAATGCTGTATACCTCCATTTTAAAAAATATGCTAAATATTTAACTGTGGAAACATTTTCTTCATCTAAGTAGCATAATATTATTTATTTCTTTTGAAACATTTTTATAATTGTACAACTCGTCAGTGTTTAACAACATGCAAACTTCATGGAGTACCATATTGATGACTGCCTATTTGCAAATATGTAGTTGATTTTCTAAAAAGCACAATGCTTTTGTCACAATAATTACAATTAGAATGCGACATAAAATATTAATAGTTTGTATTTATTTAAGAACAAGAGGGGATGATATTTACGCTACATTTGGCATCATCCAATCTGCATCTGCCTTTACATTATTACACTGAATGAACAAAATGTATGAATCGATACAGCTATACAAATAATTACATTAGTACAGTGAACTTCATTATAATATTATTACTGTATGTACATTGTAAATTCCTAAATCACCACAAAATTCCTTCACCCGCTCAAACATATACTTAACAAGCAACGAAACAATTAGTAAGTTTTTGTTGCTTTCTTGAAATAAAAATATTGTTTCACTTTCACAGGGAACATTTACTGTAAATAATTAAACTGACACACTTAATAGTAATTTTTCGTAATATTTAGCACGCAAACAAACCGGCGACAACAATGACAGCAACAACATACACACTGTATACTGGGATTATGATTTACTCAGCTTACAATGTTAATTGAGTACATGAGACTAACTAAACTAATTAAAATTTAGCGACAGTACTGCTTCTGTTTCCCATTGTGTAGCTCATACTACTTGCGGGCCTCAAGGAAGGCCATCTTATTCCGTGATGCTTTCCACTTCTCTTTTTGTTGTTCTCCGGCTCGGAGCGAATATCTTCCGCCGTCCAATCTGGGAGAAGAGTATTTTCAGAGTAATTTGATCGCTTCAATCCCGGATTCATCTCTGGAACTTCGGTTGAATACACATTTGTCGTGCTAGTAGCCCTTTGCAAAGAGAGTCTCACAGGTTTCGTCGGTGGGAGAGGTTTGTTCTTTTTAGCTTTGGATTCGGATGAGCGTTTTCTGAAGTAGCCATTCTCAGTTCCTGGTTTATTCGATTCTACAGAGCATACTGAACGAGAATCACTAGTTGTTGCCCTTCGGAATGTTTCCCATAGGCGCGTCTTAAGCGCTTGGCGACTATCGCAATTCCTTTGAAAAAAATTAAAAACGCGTATTGTTAATATGATCTCAAATATGGTATTTAATATTTCCTTAAATATTTGCAAGCTTGGTTTACTAATTACCTGGAAGAAGCAACACTTGGAGGTCGACTGGGACTGCTTGAACGATTTTGACTTTGGCTTTTTGAATTTTTGTTGATGGGCTCTGATACAATCGTTTTGTGGTTTCCCTTCTGGAAGACAGTCACCGACTGTGACCCATTTAATTCCTTTCTGTGCAGCAAATCCGTTACTTGCTCTTCCAGATAGGATATCCGGTGCTTAAGTCTGACGGACTCGGTTCTTAAGTTATCTCGTTCTTTTATCACTTTGTCAGAATCCATTCGAAACTTTTCAGTCTCGTCTTCTCTTATTTGGTTCTCCTTTTGTAATTTTTGACACACTGAATGAATATCTCGTTTTTCTCCGTTTACTTGTTCCAATTTTGCTGTCACCAGAGCAAGTTCTTCTTTCAATGTCTGCACAAAATCATAAGAAAAATAAAAATAAGTTTATATCGGTGATATTTTATAGCCAAGAATATTTAATAAAACTCAATCAGTTAACTTTTAATACGTCCCTAAAATTGCATTGTGTAGCTCTCTACCTACCTAATACTTATGTCAATCTTTCTATGCACTTTTGTACTTTTAAAACAGCGTATCACATTTGTGGTAGTAGAATATAAGTTTTACAACACAAATACAAAAAATAGGGTTCCCAATAGAGGATATCGATTGCCTTGATCTGTAGTTTACCAAAAAATGGATATAATTATTACGTACGGCAGAAACATTTTGGAAACATTTTAATATCCGGGTTAAAGATATGGGGATTCCCATCTATTCAAAATTACACCCATGCATAAGTTTTACGTCGCAATGAGTAGTATACTGAAATGCAATTGTTAAAATTAAATATTATATTGTACACATTATGTATGTTAATTTCTCTCGTATCCACAAGCCCCTAACATAATAGGATGAAAAAATAATTTCTTGCAAAATAATATAGTCGCGCCAAAAGCGACAAAAAACGGAAGAAATGGGAGGGAGGAGGACATTTAGTGATCTTGTTTAATATAGCTTCTCTTAAGGTAATGAAATCTCAAAAGGAAATCCGTCGTGACAACAATTTCAGCAGCATAGCTTACAAAACAGTCTGAAATGCCTATGATGTACAACCTTTATTAAATTTTGATATATCTGTAATATCATGAATGTTAACCAATGCGCTTGTATTGTAATTAGTTAGTAAAGTGGGAAATCAATAAAACAACAAGAGTTAACAAATACAAAACACATTCATGTATGTTATGTGTTATATCAACGACTAAAATTGCAAAAACCAAAATATTCAGCAATTATATATCGATCTAAGACTGCCTACAATACTAATACGCTGTACATTGCAAATAGTAGCTAACGTTCTTTCAATAATTTCGTAACATTTAGGAGTGTCGGCATACTTATTAGCACTTATCCCTAGTCTGCATCGATTAAACTATGTAACTAGGTTGATAAATATATTAGAATAAAAGATTTGCATAGCTAGTACCATAGACATAAAAAAGTACACTATCACTCCCACACGTTCACATAATGTTGACTAACTTGTATATCTCAAAAGCTGTTGGTATATCCCGAATGATTCAATTTAAGATAAATGTATAATACCACCGACCAAGATCTTATCTAAAAACATCATCATAAGGTTATAATAAATGAGTTGGTGAGTGACAATGAGTCAAACAATTTTTGCCTCACGATCTGACCAACTTGTTTTACCCTTTTGAACAATCGATGGGTTTTACTCACAATAATTTGTAGGCATACATGCTTACATACAAGTACATACTAACACATAATACATAACACTAAATACATAAATATTATACTAAACTAAATTGTCTGGTTGGGGTTTCCTATGCAATCACATCTTATCGAAAAGAGCGAGGCAATAAAATAAGGAGCATAGTAGAATGTAGTGGAATTAAATTGAATTTGAGTAAAGATGACCATACATGTATCTCTCTATTGGGAGCACGCGGCGGTGGAGGCGGCGGCGGTGTTCTCATCACAACTATTCTCAGAGGATGTGAGCCTATTTCCATATCACTGCTAATATCATCAGTGTGGTTGTCCTCTTCCGCCCAAAATTCTTCCACGCGGTTCACGCCTTTGGAGACAACCATTGTTCCATTTATCTCCACTATCCTGTAATTACACAAGATTTTTTGTGTTTAAAAATCTCCAAACATAACAATTGCATTACAAATTAGACAAAATGTATATATTGTCATTTAGTAGATATTAGACCTGTCTCCTCTCTTAAGCGTTTTAAGGTCGTCTCTTGTCCATGTAACATACGTTCCAGTTCGGTCTTCCCGTTTTCCTACGGTAAATGATGGGTCTTGAGCATCGTACACAACTTCAAATGAATGCATCGCCACATAAGTATTCAAAGGCAGCGATCTGGAACCAAAACATACATTTATTATACATAATTACAATTACTAAGCTCATTTACTCATTTATTCATCATATATTATAAAGTCCTGAAGCCTATAAAGTCAATAAATATTTTTTGAAGAATTAAATTAAGCGTAGTGTTACTTGCCATGAATTTTTGCATACGTTATGAAAACATTAAAAAATAACGCTAATATTTTATGCAATATGTTAATTGCATACCTGGCGAATTTGATAGCTATTTAATTTCCCATCCTAAACAAGTGGAAATATGTATTTTTTGTTTATATAATATTTGTATACATATACAGCCTAGATAAGTAGATAGGTATATCTATCTCAGACTAAACTTTAGTCAAAACCTTGCGTCGTTTCATTGTATTAATTATGATAATAAAAATTCTCATTATGCATCAGTTCAACTAAACCTGTCTATGCTAATAGTACAGGAGAAGAAAGCAATAGCACAACACGTAACATAATAAGTTTTAACAAAGAATAAAATATTAATAAATTATCCATGACAATGACAATAGGTAAATATAATGAATGTTGATTGGTTTGCCTTGTGTTTTGCTTGGTTCAAATGATGGAGAAGGTGTTCCATACTCTATAGCTATAAACTAAACTACATAAGTATTCAATGCTATGGACTTTCCTTAGATACTGTTAGTACAGTACAGTCAGTTAAGTTTAAGATCTATTATTTTACAGATGAATATGCAATAAGAGGAGGTTTTGCTCTGCTACAGGCTACATAAACTATTTTACTTCATAGTTCATAGATAGAGGGTTATCTTCGCGCACATAAGTAATATGTAGTTACGTACATACTTAGATGTAGTTATGAATACTTTATGGGCTTTTCTAAATAAAATGAAATGGGCATTACTTCAATTTACTTAGGCTAAGATTTACGACTACCGAGCCTTATTTACGCCTGTCCTGTCTGTTTTTGACCCTTGGCTGCCTTACATCAAATGCGCATCACACCACAAGACACAGATGAAATGAAAAGAAATGGATACATATACATATATAAATAAATAAACAAGTAAGTGCAATGAATTTACAATTAATTTAAAGAGTACCGTAAGTATTATACAAATATGCATGAATAAATATCTAATCGTAAATACATAAAAAACTGCTCGTTAAAAAATTATGAGATGATTGCATCCCACAGTTCCTACACATTCACAGTACAGTACAACCGCATCGTGGGATATATGGATGAGCTGCATGAGATAACTACTGAACAAACCAAATCTCACCTCTTACTTATGATATACATGATATTACGCATATGAATGTATAATTTTTAATAGGTACTTATATTTTGTGCCGGTCGATACGGTACCATATGGGAAAATATTATGTTTTATTTAGTGCATAACCTACAACCTACTGTACTTGACTAGGGAGGGTTTCAACCAGAAGACCAGAAGAGAACATTCAATTAGTTTAAGTGACAGATTTTGAAATATAGCCTACATCAACTCCTAGCACTTTACTTACTCTTGCTGTAGCAGATCCTTAAGTATGACTCAATCGTTTGTAAATGTTTATTGCCTTTTCATATTAACATAAAATGCTTGACTCACTGCTAATTGTCATTCTCGTCAAGAGGGTGAATCTACATACTTATTGAATAATACTTATTTTATTATGCATACAGTCTCTATCTTCTACGTATTCATGATATTTAATGAATTTATATACGAGGGTCGTTTTTTATTGCAGGTACCAACTCTTCTTTAGGTACCAAATCACATGAAATGTGAATGCTTTTTTGCATTTCAAATTAAACTGCATAAACTAATTACCGAGGCTGTCTTGTAATTTCTATAGTAATTAAAATGCTAATTCAATATATTGGGTATAATTTGCATTTTGATTCAATTAATTTACAATATCACTACAAGTTTTGAAAAATTGTTTAAGTTAGTCCAATTCTGATATTTATGAATACCAACATAAAATACACCAATTTTTACTAATTTTCATCCAAAAAAATAATTTGGTTAGCTTTAAAGCATTAATGTACATTATGTAGTAATTATCATCAATACGACAGACACCTAAAAGAATCTGAATCTTGTTCTTTAAAATTTATCTGAAATTAATTCGCCTCACTGCACAAAAGATACTGGATTGAATAACTTATATAAGGTACTTGTTCAAATTGGTTAACTGTTTTAACCATTGTGTCTGACTTATAATTTTCTCTTTCCTATGCATTCATTCTATGCATTTAGTTTGAGTTCGATGGGCGGATTCTGAAATACACAACAAGTTTTCTATCGCCATAACTATTCATCAAATGGAATTTAAACTCCAAGCTTTGGCTATTTGGGCAAGGCTTTTGCTTACACTTGCACATCGCACTAAACAATATCTTTTCCATTTTACAATATTACGATTTGCTCTTGTTAAGTTGTGCACAAGGCAAAAACGAAACTTAATGTAAATGTAAGCTTCTTAGTCATCTAACTAACAAAGATGAGTCATCATTGGTTTATTTTGCAGCGGGCGGAAGTTAACGATGGATGACTTCAAATAGAGAAAATTACACAGTATCCAGATATTGCACAGAATTCTGCTCCAAACTTACATTTTTATCATTTGGTTGCATTTCCTATTTCATTTTTTATGGATATATACTATTCCGGTAAGTTACGTAATCACTGCTAAATATATACGACAACAAAAAATAGCTCAGTTTACTTTCATAAGTACAAAGTAGGAAAGAATATTTAATTAATAAAAGTAAAGCAATAATATTATTGCCCCTACTACTAAATATAAACTAGTTTTTTAATGCCATTTTTCTACCATTTAAGTAAGTCGATTCAGTTTACTGTATTCTAAGTCTAAGAACTGTCTCCTTCTGTTTTTTAATGTTATTTAGTACATGAAGTCACTGGCATATTAAGTAAGGGTAGAAAATATTTTGTGAAAGCCTAGAGTTAGAGAATAATGATATAATGTATTAAGTATACCTATAAAGATGTCATTAGAATACAAAATTGTGCTGCACATTTAAATATTTAGCAAACTCACGCAAAAAGAGAGTTCTCCGTCCGTTTCTGGAAAGCGTCATTATCATCAAGTATTGTGTGCAGGTTGCGACGTTCTTCCTGTAAATTCATCAAGTTAAGTTCTTCCCTTTCCAGTTCGTATTCCAATTCCGCTTGTTGAATTCGAACATCAATGTTACTAAAACAATTAAGTGAAAACATTATTTTATTGCATTGCATTAAAACTATTACGTTTACCGAAGAATTTAAATTATTGTTGAAAATCTCATTCTCTTTAATCTATATAGTATGTCGGACTTTATAAATGTGCTTGTACAATACATGTTTTCGTTTTTTAAATCCCCCTGCATAGTTAAGTTATGATATCATGGAAACCACCAAAGCGAATCTATCGGATTATCATTTCAAGTTCTTACATTTGAGTAGAATTGAGCTTTCTCTTCCGTAACGAAAATGAGATTGCACATGTTCTAGCTCTAAACCAGATTCGGCGAGTATTTTAATAATGCAGTCAAACACTATAAGGGAGAATAAGGAATTAACTAAGTTTTATGTTAGTTAGTTCGTAGTTATATTTAGATATTCGGATGATATTACCACAGGTTATAAGACTACATTTTAATTTTTTTATTTTATGATAGTAAGTAGAAGGTTTTGCAGACTTTTATGGTATTCGTTAGTTTAGTGATGAGTAAGGTTTTCTTAGACAAATATATAGAGTGTATAATATTAATATTACCACATTTCTGCACATGGAACACTTCAATATTTTTAGACGTAACTGCCGTCTGTCTGCTATATAATAGGTAAATGTATCCAACTCATTTATTATATACTGTGTCTTCTCCAGTCTACAAGTCTGCATCTACTTACAATTATTTCTCTCATTCTTACTCATTATCAGATAGTACTTACATATAAAGAGATAATATTGCACGATGAATTCAAATTGCAAATCTGTAGAGTATCTACAACACATGTCTAGGTATGGCGTTAATTTTGGCATTCCAGGGAAAAGCAAGTAGATGCAAAAAATTAATTAGCATTGCTCTGCAGTTAAAAAACGTATATAAAATAGATACATACATACAATCAGTAATTCTGTAAAATTGAAAAAGATTTGTGGATGAGATTTGAATTGAATAATAAAGCAAATCATTTATGTACTTGTTAGTCCATTAAAATGATTTATATAACAAAAGATTGGAGATGTAACCGATTTCCTTCATTAAACACAAATAGACGATTCGCAAAATAAACCTTAATAGTAATAGGAAAACGTTTTGAATAGATGGAGAATATTTTGTCCTAGCAGGTTTTGTTGACAATTGTCAAATATTTGTACTTTACTTTATCGGTAAAGGAAATTCAAAATTAAATTTTATATGGGCAACCTTATTAAAAATGGAATAAAATATTTTTGGGACATGTTTCAAATCGTTTATAGACTGACAAAAACTAATGAGTGCATGCAACAAACAAAGGCAAAATATTTTAATAATAAGGATACAGTTTAGCTATAAAAACGGAAAACAGAGATTTGCCGTAGTTTGTACACAGAAAAGGTCGAGGGAATGTGACCGTCATGGGAAAAACTGGTTTGACTTCTCATCACTATTATTATCATTGCAGAAGAAGAGAGAAGAACATTGGACTGTCCGTTGTCGGTAAGATCGTGAGTGAGTGAGTCAGTACAGAAGTTCAGATACATAAAGTAAAGAACCTACTGCCACTAGGCTAGAGATACAACCTAACCAAAACTTATCCTGACCTACCAGTACTTACATCCTTTGAAATGGTATTGGCACGGTACTTTACGACTTAAAATTGCATGAAATGTGACATAAACTCACCGTAAAATGCGCTGAGATAAAAAATTGCAGTTGCATGTCCTTTATGGCCTCTAATCTTAAAAGTTACTCCCGCACACCCTGGAACCATTCACGTCTTAATTTCTTAACCCTGCCTTGTACTTAACTTTTTGACTGACACTTATATCTTCTCTAAAGAAGATCAAGAACCTTTGCAATACACTTAAACATTAATTACTTTAAGTACATATTTATACTAGATAGCTTCTTCAAAAATTAATTTGACTTGATCATGCAAACTTTCAAGATCCCAAGTATCAAATTCGGATGTTTCTACAGTATTAACTTACACACACATAAGTTACATAATGTTAATGTCAGGAAAATACCATTAAAGCTAATGTTTCCTTCCGTTTGCTACTTATTATGCACTTATAGTTAATACCTTAAGTGACTAATAAATTACAAACACTATCCGTATTATTAATTATAATGGCAGGCAGGGTAAAATAACCATGCAATAGTTCAATGCTCATTGCATTCCTATAATTTCTGCACTATATATTGGCGTCAGATAATACTGATAAAATGACCGTGACGAATGGGACGGGAAATGAGAGCAAGAAAAGCAAAAGCAATAGCTCCGCTATCTCAATTATTGATCACTCCTTCTGTAATGGATGACGCAAAATATTTAATGAAAACGAATGCAATTTTTAAAAAAATGTTCATTAGCAATGCAATGAGCTTTTAATCTACTCATGATATCAAAAGATAAAACTTTCTGCTGACGCCGAGAAACAATATTTTATGATACAATGGCAAATATTCAGATATTTCGTAATGCTTCCAAATACTATGGCGTTCGTTCGCTTGATCTTAAATCAAATACAAATGTTATTGCATAACTGACACCTGCACAATTGAAGAAAATGACAGTTAGGCTGCTGGTAAAACAATTTTAGATTTTAGACTGATAAAAATTGGCGACTGAATGACATTATTTGTATAAATCAAATCATTATTAAATGGTAAAATGTAAATACTAACATACTACATCCAGGTGTGTTGTAACTCTTACAAAATTATATTTAACGTGAACAAGACAGGATGTGAATATATGTATTTATTTATGATAAAGAACCATAATCAAAACGATCTAAAAATCTGCATAATATGATCAAAATGGAAAATAATATTTTCTTGGTATTAGAATGGTGTGCATTGAACCTACTGACTGAATTTTTTTAAGGTCCTTAAACTGTGTCTTAGATTAGATTATTTTAAAGTAAAATAAGGTAGCATCAGCACATAGATGTTAAACTCAACACATTAGGTACATGATCTATGTAAGTTCATATTTTTCTAATAAATATGTAAAATACATATGCAGCAAGGCTCTTACGAAATACAAGAATGCCGGTGTCAGTCAACTTGGTATACATACTACAAAACTGAATTAAAGAACAATTGCTTTATAAAAATCATGTATCGTTTCGCAAGTTTCCTTTTCTGCTGCATATCACATCTGCAAATGAGAAGATAAATACATGATGTATTTACATACTACGAACGATCGTAGTCTATAAAGACGAGACAAAATCTAATTCAAATGAGTTTCAGTTTCATTTAAGCAGTTAGAATGCTCTTGTCACAGTTTGTCTGCTGAATGTCTCCATCCTTTTTACATTGCTAACTTCAAGTCAGAGAGCAGCCAATTAAAATTAAATACCTACCTACATAGGTACATTACATCACTAACTACTAATACAGATAAATAAATAGTCAACTCCAATATTTCAATTATCCGTAGCAAGTTGCTAACACTGACAATTTTAAATATCACTCTGAATTCAGTAGTCCTACATAATAATAAGGATGCTCGATATAAAATCAGAAGCCATGTATTTAGTTAGTACCAGCGAAGGTAGCTAATGTTTGTTACACCTTTTAGTTATAAAAGGCAATATTGACTCTACAAAAACGTAATGCTTAGCTTTCTATTTGATCTTATCATCATATTTTATTATTTACTGTCTTTAGTTTCCAGAACTTGTACTAAATAGTTAATTCGTTGGATTGGAATACCAATTGTACGTTGGTATCAGTTCTCTAGTCTTTTTAATAATACCTTTGCATGTAGGAGTTATTTATTACTTTAGATACATGCTACTCGTAGGCAGTTGTCTCAACATAGTGCTCTACAAATCTGGTCGTCTATCCCAAATCCTCGTTCCATTACACCTTAGGGGCAACTCTCAGTTTTCAACTGACTATATTTTATAGTATTGGAGTTAAACATTCACAATGATTAGGAATACCCAAGAGAAAATGATTTAACTAATGTACTCCAAATTTTTATTAATTTAAAATTGGATTACAAATAATTTTAGAAAATGAAATTTTTAATTGATTCTTATTAAACTGAAAGATTAGCAAATGCAATCATACTTTAGTAACTAATTGCACAGATTAATATAAAGTAAATTTACAATTCATTATAATAGTAGCATCTATTTAGAAGACTGCATTTTGATTGCGTCATCTTGCTTGTCCTTAGCTCATAAACATATTAATGATGTAGGAATGTATCTTTCTTTCAAATAAGTAACCTACTTACAAATAAATTCAAACTGTATGCAAAACAGTTTTAATGGAGATGAGCCGACCTGATGAAGCATAAAAAATAGAGCGACGCAACGCTACAAAAAGAAAACGCAGCGTCAGATTTGTTCAGTCATTGATAATTGCACATAGAATTCACGCGCATAAGAACGCAGACAGTTCTGTCCTGTCCTGAGGTGGTTATGAAAGCAAAATAGAATAGAATTTAGCAATCATCCCAAACTAGGCTACAGTACTCTCCCAAATCTTCTTTCTGGCTTATCGCCTTCTCTGCCCTTTTCAATATTGTCAGTTAAGCCAGTTAAGTCCAACACATGAACGATATTTGTCATTTATGCAAGAACAATAGTCGTAATAAACATATAGGTACTTGATAAGGAATTATACATTGAGGAGAAATTGCTCTGTATCTAAATATATCACTTTGTGCCAAATTATATTGAATGCGTTATGTTATAGTACCATACAATGACAAATGTAAAAATTACATGGTCACTTGTATTCTTAGTAGTAAATAGAGAACACGCATATGTGCTAATTTTGATTGATAATAATTTATCATTATTATCATTACATATCCTCATCAAATGAACATGAAACAGCTTAATTGCTTACGCATCTTCCTTGAAAATCGTAGGTGTTCAGTGTTATTAGGGAGTACAAAAATAATAAATTATAGATAAACAGTTCAGCTAAAAGTTCACTTAGGATATTCACTATTTTAATGTTTTTCGAATGGCAGTATAAAGAGTTCATGCTTTCTCTATGCAAAATTATATTGTCTATTATTAATAGGCTATTAAATATATCTGTTTAAGCTTTCTAAGCTTTTTTATGTAGGTGGGTAGGGTTAGAGTTCTAACTAATAATTTCCTTTTTAATAGCCATAATAATTACAATACAACATGGAAAACTACTCTTAAGGAAATCAATTAATCATGAAAGGACATCTATCTATACTTCTTGAGGATAATTTACCGTTTGACAATAACACCAATTATCGGCACATGTAGTAATTATTGATCTTCTTCGACTCTTATCGCTTTGGGGTATTTTTCTTTTAGTGTCTAGTGAACATATTTTGTGCATGTTGCAATTTAGCAATACCTACTAAATTAATGAGCTGTATTATAATGAATAGGAATTAAAACCGTAATGTACAAGCACGTAAGTTATTGCTCAGTAGTTAAATGTGTATGTTACAATGTAAAATGCAATAGATGACGGAAAGTGACTTACTCTGATGGATCCAGGCGTTCAAGCCGATGATTAATTCTCTTGATCTCTGCCCGTTTGATTTCCATATCTTTGTCCAACTGTGTAAGTCGCTCTTCTGCAGCTTTTCGTTCATTCTCACTTAAAATTCTGAGAGATACGACGCCGCTATCTGTCGAAGTTATAGATCCATGGACCAGCTTCCTCTTCGATAATTTTCTTAACTGAGCTTGTAAACTGTGATAATAAAGAGCGACAAACATTTATTTTCCAAACTCATGAGATGAGAATTAAGATATGATGGTCGATTTTGAAAGATTTTGCTATGTCACTTTTACTTTTTCGCAAATAATTTGCAAAATTCATGCCTGGCAATTGATAAGCAAAAGATGTGTGCTATTCCTACACACTTTGATGTCCCATAAAGATCACAAAAATTAAATATTATTTAAAAAGTATCTAAACTTCCGAAAACTGATGTTTGTATCAAAAGAATAAAATCTGTGTATAATACACTTTGCTAGGTTTGCACATAACTACACGAATCACATTTTTGTGCCATTAAAATAATGTAAATTTGTTATAATAAATGGCCAAAGGAGTTCACAAAGTTCAAAGATCACTTTTCGTATGTAGGTAGACGCGAGTACATAAGCAAGTATTCAGTTGCGATATATGGTGGGATCAGCAAAGATGTCATGTCAATCACTTTTTAGACAAAGTTGCAGAGGATCTCAGCCTTGAATTTCACGCCCTGTCATCGACTTTGTAAATGTCAGCCAAATATCAGCCGAAGATTAAGAACATAACATTATTTCTATGGAACAAGATCAAGAGCAGGCCAAAAACCAAACGTTACCAGCTAATATTCATATTTATCGAAGATTAAGACCTTCAACTTGTCCCATCCAAAATTCCTCATCTTGCATGCATCATATTATAGTAACTGTACATACTTGAAGTAAATATTGTATCCATTACACTGATTCTTACAACCAGCTCTCAGCAACACGTATGGAGTTACAACAATGTACTGTTGTTTGACGTGAGTTAAAAGTTATATACTCATAAATAACATAAAAACTGTAACACAAACTCCTAAAGTCGAGTAAAGTCCGTTCCCATCCCAATTACGATCTTAAGATAAGTAGATAGAACTACCTACCCATGTGTACTATGTATTTCTATACACGCTTAGTTATTCGTTAAATTATACCATCTCAAGTCTTGGTGCCTGTCCATCACTGCTACGAAAATTTATTTCGAAAATTAAAATTTCTCTGCTTTTTTACCACGGAACCTCTATATGAACTTCAATGATTACTTTATACTAGAATCCTTTGAATTTGTAACTGATGGACAGCTGTTGAGATTGAGTCAGTGGGAATTTGGTAACAAAACATTGCTAATTTGCATCATAACAAAATAAATGTGGTTTAGCTGCTGTTGCGGTGATGTGATGATAGAATATAATATTTTCAGTGTTCCAAAGATGAAATTTGTTATTCTCTCAAAAATGTCTCACCGCACAATGAGTTACTAGACACATATGGTTTTCTCGGTCAGATCAAACCAAACCAAACCACAAAATAGCAGTAAAACTGTTACTTAGATGGCTACTGTTCTTCAGCCTAAATGATTATCAACTAAATGGCAATAGGAAAATTACGATCATAGAGAAAATGAACTCTGACTTGTAACAAACACCACGAAACTCATTTCTGAGGAGAAACTAAAAAATATAAACGTAAGTTAAAAAGTAGGTAAGCTAAAGGTAATTATGATTACTCATTATTACGATTTAAGTTCATTTCTGTATGCAGGTGGCTGCAATACTGAACAATTTATAGAGAAACTTACTAAGCAAAATATAAATATAATATGCACTACATTTACCAACAACTTTTTGCGTGTGTGGGAATTTGCATATTTTTATACACTAAATACACATGATGCCCACTGCCTCCTTGGAATATTTTCTGCGATGTATGTTACTGGGTATAAACTAAACACAATTAAATATACTATTACTAAACACTAGCTATAAAATGTAAACGTAACGTCAACACAATATAATTAATTGCAGTTATATCTAAATACCATGGTATGACTTATAAAATGTGCAGTGTTAGATGCAGGTACAGGGTACATTTAAATATTGCTCTAATAATTTCAACGTAATAATTGTAGCAGGTAGCAACAGCGCGATATTATCTCAAGCATATTGCGAATTTCGAGTTTTCTATGTCGTTGTTTCATTAATAAGGCAGTTAAACATGAAGATGTGTCAAACCACAACGCAACACTCTCAAGACTATTATTCCGTTAATTTACTTCTCATTTTTCACTTTTAGCAGCTAAGTTATCATCATAATATTCATAACACAGCAGCATACCATTTAATTTGCACATGTAGTATATACATTGTATATGCGCAAATAGACTTTATTAAAGTGACTGGCTGTCTATGCTACTGTATAGGATATTATAACAATACAAATGCCCTCCGACCGTTTGGCTATATGATAGCTCTACTCTGCATTAGTATTAGTATTTAAATTGCCTGGGAATTTAATTTACGATTTTCGTGTTGCCGTGCATAAAATCTACCTTACCTTTCTTGTCTTCTTCATCTACTAGAATAAAGTCTATTAAAGCATTATGTGCCGTAAAAATAGGAAAAGCCTCTCAGTTTTATGTAATTGTCACTCTTCAGTATATGAGCGTTATAAGCATATTACGTAGTAGGATGTAAACTTATTTTAATGGCGAATTACATTAGAAATTATTGAATGTCATATAATAGTAATGCCTATGATTCATTTCTTGTTTACTAACACAAGCACAGCACGAAAGTTGCTTTTCCTCTTCTTCGGACTATTTCTAGTGGAAATGCACGTGAAATTAAATACATAGTTACAAGAAACATTCTTTTGGCAAGAAAAACAATGCATGGTTTGCATGGGAATTAATATTTTCACACATTTGTACTAGCATAATTGCAACTATTGGAACGATATGAGATATTAGGTAGTTATGCACTTACCTAAATATACCTGTACATTACATACATCACATCGTACACGAGGCGTACCTAATTAAATATGTAATACTGATTTTCCCTCGATAAATACAACTTTTTTCGATATTGACATGACATGACAACCTACAATAAGGAAATGGGTGTCAAATTCATTTTTTAAATTTTAAGTAGGTAATAAATTACGTTAAAGGTCTGCAACTTTTATAATTTGTTTATATATCTCGGACACTACATCACAAATTGTAGGCAGGTAATTAGAAATTTTAGAAATTCAATTACATTTACAGGATATTAGTAAAAGTATTTAAACTTTTCGAAATTGTGAGACAAAAGAATGGATAGATACCGCAAGGGGTTTTTATTAAGGTATTTAATTTTTGAAATGTTTCCTCTTCTTGTATAGATTTAATCAATGATAGTTCATTTTTAACACTTTTTATATAAACATGAAATTATGCACACGAACCTAAGTTTGTGTCAGTTTCCCTGGAATACGATCTTGTAAATTATTACCTTCGTTACAATTTTCTTTTCTTTAATGCCATTTATTCTAAAAGTGCATACCCTCTTCTTGTATTATTGATAAGTCAGTAGGAATGTGCGTTAGACCATATATTTTCTACATATGAAAATGTTTCTGCGATGCTAACTTTCTATATTGTAAATAACTGCATCGGGATCACAGTGATGAGCTGTTGAGGATGTGCATAAGAAGGTAATTACTATTTCATGCAATATGCTGGCATTTTTTCATTGTCACCAGAATTTTGCAAAGTCCTTAATCAAATTCAACAAGGTAACTACTATGTATAACAGAAATAATAGCTAACAACATAAATATTCTAATGGAATATTAATCTAAAGAGTGCAAATGAGAATAAATATGCAGATTTAAATGATTAGGACAAAAACACTCTCTTGACAAGACAGACGACTCAAAGACAAATGCTACATGACATAGTAGTACCCATATATACATTTGTTTTTAGTTTACGACATTAAAAATCTATATTAACGAAACGTGAATTTATAATGAACGATGCATTAAAATCTTAATGGACGAGGTATTAAAATTCATTTAGGTATTTTTGTATATTTAGTTTCTTAAACGTAATTATCTACTCTATTTGACAGTTCCTAGTGTAATTACTTTCTCATGGCGAATTAAATGTCACCAATTTTTGTTTAGTGAGAGTTAAAATTCTACTTTGTCTCACACTTATAGACTTCGTAAAATCTGTATTATCCATTATTGCATATTCTGCAATATTGGTAGTATGCATTACAGTGCCACTAACATGTATGCTTCTATATTACCTGAGATTATTGTAGCAAGGTAACTATTAAGTATGCAGATGTATAAACACTAAGATACGTATAGCAACATGCTAAAATTGTGTCCATTTTAATTCTAAAGATTTTTATATCTCAAGTAGTGGACGTGGGACTGATTTGGTCATTTGCTCATCGTCTCATTGACCATTTTCGCCAACCACATGGGAATTTTATGTCTTTCCCCGAAATATAAAAGTGAAAACAAGAACTAAGAATTGATACAGTTTCTTGCTGATCGGCTTTCTTTGCACATTTTATAGAATACAATACCAATCGTGTGAAATCGAAAATACTATTCCCCTAATTTCACTTTGATCTAATATAAATTGTTGGTCACATTACATCTATCCCATCTTTCTACCTTGACAAGGCTACAAGGTCTCGCTGTCTGCATCTCAATGTTAAGCCTCAAGAAATTCTATGGTATACAATTTAGTACAATACAAATAGTAGAACATCTTTAAAACCGCGACTTAAATTCCATCGTTAGTTTCGCCTTCATGCTTTTCCTTTGCTCTTAATGAGATTTTAATTAAGGTATCGAGCTCCTGGTGCTTCCCCATACGCATTTAATGACACAAATGCGAACAGAATAAATATTAGAGGACTGTCTGGTTTCAAAGTGCATAGGTAGAATAGTTCTACACAGCGCAGCGTGCAGGAATTTGCAAACTTTCCCTACTCCACGTACGTATGTAGTTAGGGACGTCGTGCAAAAAGAACGTGACATGACACTTCATCCTACACTTGTTTTTTTACTTAAAAACTAGAGCAATTTAGTAATGTTTTAATGTATTCTCTGCCTTGCTGAACATTTTCAATTTCTTCACTTGTATTTACATATATGCATTTCTGGAAATTAATTTAAATTGCACTTGCTGTACATCTACGGCTGTGCTATTATGTCGTATCGAAGTCCAACTAATGCTAAGACGTATGCATACTACCCTAATTTCTCTAGAATGACTTTCAAGATTTGCTTTTATAGCTTACGTTTTTATACTAAAGGTTTGTATATGTATGCGATATTTGCATAGTACTTGAAACTAATTGCAAGAACATGACATTATAGGTACTCTAAATACAAGAAAGGTATAAGTTTACATATTTTAACGTGGTAATAAAAGCAGATTCAACGTGTATGCAACTAGCTACCTGTAATATGTACTAATATTGCAAATATCTAAGTGCATAAGTAAGAGTGGTTAATAAAGAACAATCTTAGTAATATCATTTCATCAATTTGTACAATAGCTTTTGAAAATGAAAACCATTTATAAACAAATCAGTTCACTACATCATGACTCTGACTGACATGATAAAGACAACTGTCAACTAGACACAAAACAACAACACAGTGGTATGTATGGTGGCGGTGGCTTTTCGTCTGTATTAATTTTTCACGGTATGTCATTCCCCATTCTGCACGCGGTAATAGAACAAGAAGAAATCATCTTGGCCATTTAGAATAGCGTAATAATATTATTTGGTTCTTTCATTTCATGCCAAACTTGGTATTCTACTTCTACTTCTGTACAAAGGAAAATTTCAATTGATTGTGTCACTTTCAAAATATATATTCTCATCTGATTTCACACTGACGAAGAGGTTTCCTATGATGGCTTAACCGTAAACTAATAATGTAATTGAGTTAACGATCTCCATTTGTACTTACATTAATTTCAATTATAATTTTATATGCGTAGCAAATATTATAGCCTAACACTATCACAAATCAAATGGCAAAGATTAGAATTGGGAAAATATTTTCTATAATATTCCCAACCACAGACCGATATATCACTATCATCACATTTGTAATCATCTCACGTCAGTACATCTTTGTAGAAATATTTAGATTGAATGACTGGCGCAAGTAGAATGGCACAATACCCTTCATTGTCCACAGTAACACACCCCAATTGACATTCTACTATTCCAAACTACAATACCACTATGCAGAAAGAGAAAACCTTGGATGGGACTGAGTTGCAATATCATAATATAATATCGAATAAACGTATGAAAGCATAATTGCAACTCTCATCGCATTTGCGTGAAAACACATTCATAATGAACACAATTGATACGCTAGTTGAATCGACATCATTAATCTTCTTTAGCTGACGATGCCTATAATGCGACGATACAATTTAAAAATAGAAAAGTCAAATTCCTTAATGATATCATTGGAAATTTTTGAAATTGTTGACGTTTCATCAATATTAAATATAAAAGCCTTTATTTATAGAATTTGGGTAAAAGTGACACAGCAAATCGATTTTACAGGTAATAATCGATAAATAGTACTTACTTGAGAATTAGATTTTCTTTATCCTTCAATCCTCCTTTGAGAAATTCAATTTCTTTGTGAAATTCTCGTGTAGAAAATGTGGAATTATTTCCATTACAGCTTCCCATGTGGGATGAGTGAAGAGAACGGGTCGTTCCGGATACGATTCCATTTCGTTTGCGTCTTGTGAGACCCAAAGTTGAGAGTGATACTTCAATATTTGCCATCTAAAAATAATAAAAATTAATTTCACATCAGTTATTATACAATTATTTTTTCCATTACAGAATAATCAGACAAAGATACATCTTTGTATCCAAAAAGATTGCTATTGACTCTATTTGCTATGTTTTAGTGTTGATTTTACCAAATAAACAACAATGACAACGTAAAAAGATTTCTGTGAAAGTTTAATTTATACAATTTCTCATTATATAGCAGATTATTTGAATGCTTGTACTTTACTATTGTGCTATAGCTGTTAACTACACTTTGTGCTATAAATTGTAATAAAAAGTGAAGTGATAGAATGATAGAATACTAGTAATCCAGAACTATACGGACGATGGGGAATTGGAGTGAAATGAAATGATCGGATTACATCAATAAGTTATGCAAAATCTAAATCTGTCTGCATAACCATAAAAAGGTAGAAACACTTAACGCGTCTCGTCTAACTAAATACTAGAAAATACTACACGTAACAGTAACAATTCATTATTAAGAAGGGCCTCATTGTGCTCTGTTGATTTACCTGTCAAAAATCTGTAACATATATTAGATTAGAAATGTAATGTGAGATATCTAACAATGAGACAATGCAACTCGGAATCAATGAGTCATCCTGTCAACATTGACGTTAACCTTATTTTACCAATATGTCCCATTGTAATTAGCTGTAACTATACAAGTAAACATTCAATGTTATTGTTACTATAAAGTTATCTGTTATAGTTACCTATTTTATATTCATCCTCCAAATGCAAATGAGTTCCTTTCTATTGTATCAATTGCAATTTAAATAAACTGCCGATAAAGTAATTACAATTAGGATTGGGGTAGTAAATATGGTTAGAACTGGGTTCTTCAGAACTACCACACAGTTTAATAAATAATCCAAGTTATTATAAATTATATTCGCATTGGAACTAATTGTTCGCTCGCATAAAGATAATAGCGTCAGCCATAAATCCTAAACTTTATCACTCTAATTTCTGTTTACACTTTCATTTAGCTATTAACACCAATAGTGTAAGTGTGATAAAGAACGCCACATTAGAATTTATTGTACGGAGGGAAATATTATCATCCCTGTTTAAATTATACGATTATGATAGGACTAAAGAGTGAGACTTCCACATAAATTATGCTCTTTCTTTCTGAAATAAGTGGAAATTATAATTCCCATTCGGTAATCTTTGACTTTGTAATCCATGACACACAAACTTAATATCTCATTGATAACAAAATTCTTAATTGTAAAGTAATACTTAAATCGTTGTTCCCTACTGCCCTTATTCCAACATAACGATGTTGTTGGCTGAGATAGTTGTAGTAATTAGATCAAATAGGTAATCTGTCTATGAATCGTCTATCGTATGAAAATAAAACGCTTCGTTCTCAATGTTCTTTGATCGCTGATTACATGCGTTTTAAAGATTTATTGTTAAAAGCTAAATAACTTGATATGCATGCCTATCTCAAACGTAAAGAGTTATCTCCAACTAAATACTGTAAGTGGAAATATAAATGTATTTTATAAAAATTAAATTTTTTAGAATAATGTCTGAATAACCCAGACCATTTAAGAATGGATATCAAGTGTCACGATAATTTCCGTTTTGTTCTACCGTTATAAGCTCTATAGAATATACTCCCAAATATATTGTAGGTACCTATAGATAATAATACGTAAATAATTGTATGTTCCCTTTACGGACATCTCGATACATTCTTTAGATACCTTCGTAAGACATCTTGAGTGGGTACTTATCTAACTAGACTGCATTATCAATTGACCAAATACGATGGTTTACACGACGCAGGGACAAACTAATTAGAATTTATAAGTCATTCTGTACAGAATAACTCTCCAGTATAACAATAAGTGGAATATAAATCCTGAGACACTGAGGCAACGACTAATATGAATAATAAGTAAAGCCATCCATAGATAAGTACATAAACTTTAATAAACAAAGAATTGTATTTAGAAGAACAGGATGGATAGACCATCGGCTGTGTACTCTCTGTTCTCTGTTATGTGTTTCTTGTTGATGAGATGAGATGCGGTCAGAATCACATCCGCCGCGACGAAAGCAATTATAGGAAACCGTGTTGAGAACCCCATAAAAGGCAAGAATTCCTCGAGAATAATATTATGGACTTATTTTGACAAGAAACTAACATGTCAACATTTAGCGCGAACATCCCATGTTAACATCTTACTGTTATTGCAGATAGACACATACTTCAACTGCAGTCCAACATCCAACCCTTACAAATACATTATTACTAGCATTATTAACTTCTGCATAATATTATATGTAAGGAGCACATCTTCCTCACCTATCAGCTGCAAAAGTAACATTAATTATCTATTCTCTTCTCTACCAAGAGTCAGATAAGGATAAAACTAACGGAAACTCTCGGAATGGTTTAATCTGCAATTGTGGAGTGTTTAGTCGTGCTCCTCGTCTCAATACAGGTGCTTCATCCACTCAGGTGCATGGAAACGCTATCTTATCATTAGGATATCACATCACAATCGCATACCTCCTTCCACTGCATATCTAGTTTACATTTGCATCTTTTAAATGTTACTTACTCTCCATATGGAATTTCATTATAAGGTAATTAAACATACTTATAAGGATGGACACCTTTGCTTTGCTACTAAATGCTGCCTATAGTGGTACTTGTAACATTTCGCAAGGTAATTGCTTTAGATGTTGTAATTTTAATGTTCCAGCCACAAAATCTGAAGATGTATTTAATATTAAATATTGTGCACGCTATTTAAACAATGTGTCTCCACAATTTCAGATATGCAAATGATGCACATTTAAAATTATAATAATTACCAAATCACAGAGAATTAAGCTAAAATAGCATTGCATTTTTAATCTATATAGCATAACAATTTGGAAAAAAAATTGTTCTAATTTTGGTTGATATATCGACCTGAACAATTTAATTTATTTGATTCACCTGTTGCTCTACGCATAGAATGTTTTAGAAATTCAAGATCTTGAGCATCAGGCAAAGGAATTTCCCTGTATGTATGTCTATTTTAATTTGCTGTTTGCTTTTGCGTGAATGAACGAAGGAATTATTAATTTCCTCTCTACCCTTAGGCATTTCTCTTTTTTTGTTTACAGCAATACGCACCTCTGTGCAATAAATGATAAAGATCTAACAGAACAACTATGGTCCAACATTAACATTATGCAAAATACATTGAAGGTACCTAACCTATTACAAAAACATTTGATATTTATTGATTAATGATTATTAGCTTTAATCTTGCACGGTGCCCGCACTCCTTTTTTTAATACCAAGTGAAGGTGGTCATTTTGCTTAGCTTCCTACTTTACTATTCAAACAACAAATCTTATTTAATTAGCAAATATATACATATACACAGTTTTATTGTGTATCTACATAGGTATCTACATACAGATACATGTACGTAACAGTGATTGACTAGTGTCACATATACTGTAATCATACTTATTTATCATTTTCACTGCATAAGGGTTCTATATGAATTATGAATTAATTAAAGATGAATACAGTGTTAGTCCGAACTCATTAGTTAGTAACTAATGAGTTTTGGGTGGACAGCGTTCCATAGGGTTTGAATTTTGTTTAGTATTCCAAAACTATTGATACCCGAGGTAAACTTAGAAACCAGAGTTTTACATAAAGGTAATAGTGTCTATATAGATTTTACATACCAGAAATCCTCACTAACAAACTGTTTTTTTTGTTTGGATTAGATGGACTAAAAAGGTACGTAAGGCGTAAGGTGTATGTAATAAAGGTAATCTGTAGGTATATAGATAGTTAACGAATGCAAATAAAAATTAATAATTGAGGGATGAACGGAACGATGAAGTTGAAATGAGAACTCCTTAACTGGCAATTAACAATAAGTCGAGAAGTCTCACTTTAGTTAAAACTCTCTTCTCTCTCTATCTATCGATTCTTGCCTGAGTGTTTGCTATGTTGTGTAGTGTAGTAAGTAGTATGACTATGACTAATCAAAAAAGGAACAACAATAACAATGAAATGCAATTGTCTAAGCATAGGAGAGAAGAAGAGTGCATGTCCATGGTGGAATCAATTGAATGAATATCTCCTGATACTTCCATTTACTATTTACTAACAATAAGTGCTTCACCTGCCTATAATAATATTTTATTATGCTCAAGTATAAGATTGAACTGACTGAAGAAGTGAAGATGAAGATGCAGTTGACAGCTTTCCCAGTTTTATTTCTTGTTTTTGGCTCGACTTGGTTTATGTACTCTGACTCTGGCATTCTATGTATTTACACATGTATAAGTACTATCCCATCTCAAGTATTTATGTATTCATGCATGTAGATATGCATAAACTCATTATTTATACATATTTATGTATATCTGATTACCATTTCAAGTGCATTGCAATAATAATGTAAAGTCAAAGGATAGAAGAACCATAATAAAATATAATTCTACAGAATACAAGCGCTTCTGGCTATCTCTTTGTATGTTTTACTTTTACCATTAGCAAAAGAAAATTGCTTTAGCTTCACTTTGGCTCTCAACCAGAAGAACCTTCCTCCTCTCTGTTCAGAGTTCAGAAGTAGAAGAAGGTAATAGAGAGAGACAGATCGGCCATTCCCTACATTATTATTTGTGGATAATTGATGCTGTTTTATGAGAGCTAACTTGATTTCTTAGGATGATTACTGTAATTAAAATGTTACTTTATTTCATTTTTTATGTTAATCAAGTGGATTTGATTGCACACGATTTTTGCAATGTTCCATCCAATTCTTTCCATTATTTTTCTACTTATTTAGTTATCTATCAAATTAATAATTATATACTTACATTACATGCAATGTAAACAAACTTATAATAACGTATTTGCCACGTTTGTTTCATTACACTGAAACTAATTGGTAATTTTACACTCTTATCTACAAATCTATCGATGGCACTACTTGTATATATTATTTAGCAATCAGGAATGATTAAATTAAAATTTCTAAATTCATATCTTTGAAACCTATGATGTGTATGTGCACCAAATAAATAGAGAAATAAATCAATGATACTAATAGGCTTACCTTTGCTTCTAAAGTTTCCAATTGGGCCATCCTCGAGGGTTCGATAGCAGATTGTGGTCTCTTCAATTCGGATGCAAGAGCAGTCTGAAATAAGACAGAAATCAAGATTATAATAATATATTTATATTATTTACTTTAAATGCATACGAGATTCATTATACATGAGTATAATTAAAATTATTTATGCCAAATGCATGATATTTCACAGTTTGGTATTTTAGCTCTTGCTTACATAAAATGCATGTTTGATCTACACAAGTTGCAAAAATAAGGGTTTAGATTTAATATTCCAACAAAACACACAACAATTAATTTTACTAAAAAATAAAAACATACAATACCATGTACCTTACTTTAATAAATGTATTTATGTGCTTTTATGACATGCCTATCAAATGTAAACGTAGATTCAGTTGAAACTACTTCGAAACCTACCATGCTTAAGTCAACTCTCCATATTTCTCTACTACGGTTTTATTCGTATTGCAAGGAATAAAGGTTTGAAGCCAGCAAAAGACTGAAAGAACAGTCTGCATCTCTAAAAAAATGCAGTATATAATTATTTCAGATTCAGATTCAATTATATTATCGTTGGTCTTCCACTATATCGCTTTGATTTCATAATATGTGTATTCACTTAAGATTGAGCATTACATTGTACAATTGTAAAAGTTAGTTTACTTTAGCAAAAAGCTGAACCGATTAAGATTAAACTGAAGTGTTTGTTATGTATTGGTATTATTGAGTTGCCGACAGAAAACTTTCTGGACTAGATTACTTGTGCTTCACTGATCACATCTTCACTTTGTATGCACTGATACTGATATTACATTAGCACACAAACAATACAAATACCTACACTATAGGTATACTGCACTATAGCACTTTTTCATTCAATAGAAATATTTTTCTATTCATTGCTCGAAATTAGGCACTAAAGTAGGTAATAATAATATAAGTAATGTCAATTCCTAAGTAATAAATCTGGTAATCCTGCCTGACTAACAATTTTAGCAAGTCATAATACCTGTATTATATATGATCTTGCTTATGTATATAATAAAGATAATAACCGATTCAAAATCTAAATATATAAATATAAGAAGACCTCCTTTCTCAACTGAAGTCAACAGCCAACTAATACAACTTTTGAATTTGAGTTTACATAGTGTGCTCACAAGACAACAATCGACATCTACAACTACAAGCAATTGAATTCATTCAATGCATGCAATGATAATGATGATGTGATGAGCAACACCAACACTACAGTAAAAAATCATCGAAAGCTCGTTTAGGTATAGGTACTTATGAATTAGTTACACTTTTACAGATACTTTTTCAGACTTGACTCCACTCCACTTCACTCTGACTGATTGACTGACTTTAGTCCATGTAATTTAGAGCATTTCTACTCACTCAGACAATGCATTCTAATGGATGTCCAACAACAAGTGGAAGTGGAACTTTTATTCAAATCTAGTTTGACCGTTCATCTCGGCTAGCTAATTTGTTACACATTACATACTACAACAATATTACTCATAGCATTTATATCTATCAGTATAACTTGTAAACACCAGAATTTCTACATAAACAGTAATAAATGATATAATTAGATGGAGAGCGATTAGATACGTACAATTTAAAATAAATAATTTAGTATAGCTAGGAAATAATCTTGGAATCGCTTATCAAATTAAAATCAAGTATTATAAATCGCATATACTCATCTTGTAAGTGTGTCTCAGCCAGCAAAAGTTAAAAATACATATTTGATTCAATAGAAATAAAGCTGCAAAGAAATTCAATCATTCACTAACTCTGACTAACAATCACAGCTAAAAATGAATCATGAGACGGCAAATTAAAGAATAACTCAGTGCTACGTACTATCTGTATGTATAATAAACCGTCATCTCGATCATTAATCTATAATGTATCTGTAATACAAAATGCATCTTCTTTTATTACATTTAGCAATTCACAAGCATTACACAATTTGTACTTATTATTATTGCTGTAAGCTATATTTATATTTATCTTCCCATTAATCCATCTATTGTATAAATATATTTTACACCGTGCCACTAGCAATTCTATAGTAATTATTTCTTTATCTACAAGCATTATGTATTCATTCATGTAGTTACAGATATGCAATTTTTGGCTACATTTTGTTCAGTATGGTACATGTCTACGTAGTCATTAATTATTTATTGACATAAATAAGTATGATCATTAAGGTCTGAAAATATTTAAAAAAAAAATGAAAAATAGAAACAGATTTTTGTGTTTTATATTATGCTATATGTTTAACTCAATTCGCTATCTTCAAAAAGGTAGGTACTTTGATTTTATCAAATAATTGTTTCAATGCATTAGTAAGAAGATTTATTCTGTATGTATTAAATAGTTATATCGTTTGTATGACTCTGAAAATACCTACGTGCTTACATGCACGTGCAATCGAAAATGAAATGAAAGAAACCCCCAAGTGTATTTTATTATATAAGTTCAGCTGTTGAATAGCCTTAAGATGAAATGAAGTTACGTAAATTCTAGAGTAATTTGTCGTCACTACTACTTGCTTATAAATAGAGGATGGCACATAATGACAACGATTTATTGCATTAAAACGCCTCAAACTAAATTTAATATATATTCGATTCAAGCTGCGTACAACGTCCTGCCCGCAGAATACACCATATTATTAGCCATGAACAAGATATGAGTCACTTTTACCAGCTAACTAGTATCGTTCCTTCTTTGCCCTACAATTTAAAGCCTTTATACCTATTTATTACAAAATATTTATCTCTTCGTAGGCACAAAAGGTTCAAAGTGGTAGAAATAGAAAAATAGAATCTAGGACATAAAATATATGTTTGCCTGCTAAAAATACATTTATAAATAGAATTTAATTTGCGGCCTCGTCAATTCTGTTCCATATAAAAAATAGCCAACTATAGATTTGCAAGCTCTTCAAAGAAACTGCAAGTTGCTATTCAAGAAGCAACGGTGCTAAAAAAAATCTCCCCAGGAGCAGAATCGAGAGTGAATGAGGATTATTGTGCAATTCATTTCAAATGTATTCAATGAGAATGCGAATTGGTGATAATATAAATTTATGTAATACATAATGCTAAAATGCTTTATACATAAACTTACTCCATGCTGGAATTGAGGTGCAACATTTCATATAAAATAATCAGAAAATAAATAACAACCTTTGAGCACTAAGCAAGAGACGAGAAAGATCTTTTCAGAGGTAATGAATGTCAGCCAAATCAGCGTGAAACACAGTGAATTGGCACCATTACATATTCTTTTTACTTCTCATTTGACTTGTAGTTGTAGTTTCAAAAGAATTTTTAGCTCCTGATAAATAGTTGAGTAAAATACATAAATGCTACAATTGTAAGTATTGAAAATATCATCCTGAAAAATATTTATTATATATTGTATTATATGCCTTAACCCACGTAAATACTGAAACAGACTTGATAGACTTTTAAAGCATGCATTCCTGTGGATACATAATGTAATGTAATAGGGACTAATGATGGATAAAAAATAAGTGTTCGACAACTAACGATAAGTAATATTCACAAAAAAATTTAATCCGAACTAATAAATACGTTTATAATTTTCAATACCAAACCATAATATTTGGCGGACATTCCATTCCATTAGCATGTAATAATGCAAAGATTGAACATGGGAAAAAGTGGAACCAAAGAAGACAATCAAAATATGAAGGCTGATTGCATCGACAAATTGAAGACCTTGAAAAAAAGATCAAGCAATTCTTTCGTTTCCCATTTGTTGTTTTTCTCTAGTTTATTTTTCAATTAAATTACATATGTAATATTTATATATCTGTATTTTGCATACTGAGGCCTGTAGAAAAGAGTACATTATAAGTTACTGCAATCAAATAACATTTTTTAGCTTTGAATAGGAAATTGGCAACAATTATGCATTCATTTGTATTTTTAGTAAATGAAGTATGCATACCTACCTAAATACTAGTGACAAACAGAAACCGTGATTACATTGCAAGGTTGGATAAAGTGGAAATGAAATTAAAGGAAAATTGCCTAATTGCAAAAACGGAAAAATGTTCAATTGGAATGTTTATACATAGAAAATATGTACAGTCACGCTTATTTCTTTGTTTTAATGTTATGGTGGGTATGCATCGTTAGTACAACTCTACTGTGTATAATTTGTTCCCCAATTGAATGTTTTTGAGAATTCTAAAAGTAAAATTATTCCCATTCACTCTCGTTTTGTAATTTAATTCCTTGAAAGCATTGAAACCAATAAAATGTAATACAAGCGCTAAACTAAATTTATTTAGATTAAATACATAGGTATTTGCAACATTGAATTTAAAAGTTTTCGGCTAAAATAAGGAGCGTAAATAGAATTTTTTACTTCAGCGAATCATGCTGCGAGTGAGTAATGCAAATATGAACTACTATACAATACATATAACACAAAACGATGAGTGTCACAGTCACAGGTAATTTCTGATTTAGTGAGGTGTAGCTACAATGTAAATAATTAGCCTGGTTTTAAGATAGGTTAGAGATTAGTCATTGCAAATGACAATGCTCAGTTGACTCAATTTCGGAAGAAAACTATACAGACACAGCCAAAGCCAAAAAATATAACATTAGTCATTTCCTTTTTAATTTCAACAACTCCCAAATTGGCCATGCATTGTTAGTTCCTATAACAATTTCAAATACCCACATTCAAGGGAAATCAAATGCTATTTAAGAAAAATGTTTCGCCTATGCTAACATATTGAATTGTACCTTCGCTCTCAATCCATGCATTTCACGAAACTCTTTCCCAGCAAAAGTAGCCATTATAATGACTAAGATCTAACAAGTAATGGTCCATAAGTGAAACCGCGCAAACCCATTTCTAAGAATCGGACTCAGTCTCAAGGTGGAGATAAAAAGCCATGAGAAAATAAAGTTAATCGTGTGATTCTCGATTTGATAGAACCATCCAAGGTATCTGCAATGATATCAGTGTGAAACCAGCCACTAAAAAGGTAACAGCAAAGTGTAAAAGGTGATTTAGTTCCACCGCACTTCTATTCTATTCCATAAACTTCTGAGTTCCTATATGCAAATGTATATAACCAAATCGACTTAAATGCTGCATGAAATGAACGCTTAATAAATGCACATCAGCATGCATCCCTAACCCTATCTTTACTAAATAAGATAATAATGGTTCCTTCTCTACATATTTACTACATATCCTTCATATTGTAATATACGTACTCGTGCCCGTTGGTAAAAACGAGAACCAGACTTTTTGCAATTTGCTAGTATGTAATGTACCATACAACCTTTTCAGGTTCATAAGAATAACAATAACCTTGTTTTGCTTAGAAGTGAAATAAACTTCTTCAATGAAAATTGCTCCTTTTTCTTGTTCTCATCTTCATCAATTTCAAAAGAACTAGCAAAACACACTAAGCAATTTGATATCTTAAAAATGTTGTACGTACATAGTTAGCTAACTAATCCAAAGTATAGTGTGCAAATAATACAGATAGTACCCACGGGGAATGTAAATGTAAGTATTTTTTACCTATTTATCTGTTGTGGCTTCTGGCTTTATAGGCACAAGAAAACTGCAGTGCACAACTAAATAACAACAATGCAAGCAATGCTTTTTTCTGTGCCACATGAATAATGTGGTACAATTGTACTGCACTAATAAGGCTTTTACCTATGCTACAAGTTACAAACAAAACTCAAGCTAACTATGTTGTAAAACAGCTGGGAAATAAATGTATATAATTTAGCCATCTGCAAATTCGACATAATAATATCGAACAACCTGAATTGAGAATTCATTTCTAAAAACTATTTTTTCTGGTAGCTGAAATTTGTTTTACTTTATAACATGTATACATTGATTGATATTCTTTGGGTGTAAAATTTCAAGCTCCTAGTTCTTATTAAGTAGTAATATCTACAAAGAAGTAAATTGCAAAATTCACTTCTAAAAACGCTTTTTCACCCTTAATTAGGTTTGCATGAGTGTTCTGATGAATGAAGTCAGAGTGGATATAGGTTACCAATGTATTACTTTTTATTTATTTTACACAGAGCCATGAATTATGTCCAACAGATGTGTATGTAATGATCGATAGGCAACTTGACTTTTACAGGAAACGAAGCCATAATTTTCAGTTTGCAAAAAAATTGCAGAAACTATATAAATGTCAGTAAAGTCATTTCTCAATATAAATTGTTTGTGCATAAAATATTAAAGTCACAAAGGTTTAAAGATAACAATTAGTACATTTAATAAGTTTATATAAGCACAGAATAGAAATAAGTTGAACGCTCAAGTTTTCCTAAGCGGTAAAGAGGTTCCGTGTCAGCATATTATTATTATGCTAAAAGTGCTTTCTGTACAAATCTAGCCGTTACGTTTGTTATAACTATAAGCAAAGCGACTTTCATTGTTCCGTTGTTTAATATAACATAAAAGTTTAATATTATTCTCACGACAAAATTATTTAGTAGCAAAATATTTAATTGTGCCATGAGAGTGTGTATGTGACACATTGCGATGGGGACACGGGACAGTCAAGAATGCTAGCAAATATTTAGTGTCGTAAAGGTCACTATGTCATTGTTGTCACCTGCACTGCATGTATTGAGCACCACATTTGAAATAGCATTGTGTACCAGTTATGCAGATTTCATTGATAATAAAATTTTAGATTCAAGTAACGATCGCAACGCAATGTGGCTAATATCCCATAAAATATGTATGCATAATGCATACTTTGTACATTATGTACATTCTGCAGAAATAAGTAAATATTGTGGGTAATCCATAAATAAACTGATACGACACACAATTAAATGTAAGTACCGATGTAAGTATGTTAGAATGTATAGGATTTAGGTATCTTTACCAGTTTTTCGCGCAATTACATATGTATTAGATTTTATAACCGCCGAAAACTACACACGCTATTGTGATTGTAATTGTAAATGATGGTCTGTAAAACGTTTATGATTGAAAAAACAGCTTTCTGGTTTCATTTTCTTTTACACAGAATATCTGTGGATGTGAATGTGAATAGGTTTATTAGGTTGGTATTGGTAGGTAGTTGGTATGTGAGTAGTTTAGTTTGTGGCGTGGAATGTTTTGTTTTTGTTGGCCGGACTGGAAAATGATTTGTAATCGTAATGATAATAATATGAGGAGCAGAGAGTATTCGAATTCGCAAGAAGTGTTCAATTACTATATAATTCAGCCTTAGTTAGCCAAAAGTCAAAAGAGTTAGTGACCAAACCAAAAAAGCAGAGAGACTAGGACTAAACTAAATTACCTTTGCATACTTTTACAACATCATCATAATATCATAACACACACACCCAGAGGAGAATAGTGGATTTTGACTGCTGTTGAAGTTCTATTGCCATAAGCTAACCGAACGGACGAACGCAAACCAAAAGCCACACCAGACATGACCATGCCACGACGAAGGAACCACACACAAACAAATAATACAAGTAAATACTGCACAGAAACGACAGGCCAGGTCAACTGGTCAGACCAGCCAAAGTCAAGCCAAACCAATACAAAGCAACTTAGCCGGACTGATCTTCGTCTACGTGTGTTCGTTGAGTCTCTCTCAACTTTCGCTCACGTCGTCGTCTAAGTCCAATCAACTTACATAGCTACACACGGATTATAATTCTCATATCGTCATAATATGTTATAATATAATCCAAAGAAAATCATCGTCACAAAGATTTAGTATTTAGATAGAGATACTATAGAGACCAAACTGAACCAGCGCTAATAGATCTCTGACCGTAACTTTTCTACTGCAATTTTATATGCAGACATGCATACATACCTTGTTGATTTGATAGTTTTGATACTGACATTGACACCACACTGCCACCAACACCAAACCGACCACCACATCGCACCGACAACTAATATTTACAATACAACAACAGTAAATCGATACCTAAACATATAAGTAGCATCTCTATACATGTATTTATACTTAAATGTAGGAGGTAGTCTAGTAACATGAAATTAGGTGGGCAGTGGGCACACAAGTCATTGTCATATTATCATCAAGATCATATACCTCATACGATACATCTAACTTATAAACGCAATAACCTCCTTACGCTTTCGGATTTTTAATTTCACCTGTATGCAAATACAACAATTAAACGTTCAATTTATATAGATTGTTGCCCACGTGCTAATTCTACAGAAACTTAATGAATATTTGACAGAAGGAGATATATCGTACTGTAAACAAATTAATGTATTTAAATAAACTATTTTCCAATATTCTGGGTACCCTAATCCAACTTGCTCAGAAAGTATAACATATCTACATACAACTCGTTACTTTTTAAAAGAAGATCATGAAATAAATTTCCACGTACGGTTTTCTTTTATTGTATGCAATGTTGTTTTAATATGGTATATTTAAGCCCATTCCGAGGGTTACGTTCATAGCACCTATGTACCTAAGCATTTTTATAAGATTATATAAGGCTTATAAAAGAGTGAAAAGCTTGTGTGCCGACGATTAGCACTTTGCTTTGGTTTCATCTCTTTGGTTTTGGCTTCACTCAAACTGGCTTGGAATGGCACAGCAGGGCTAAAGTCTCTTTTATGTCTCACATGGTGTACATAATAATTTACATTGGCATTTTGTAACTTCAACGACTTGCTCGTGAGGCGTTTGTGGATCTTCATAGGACAAGTCGGCGCGAATAGCAGTCGCCACCAGCAATTGGCCATAGTGGTCTTAATAAGATTCCTAAGACAGACGGACGTAAGTATGCTTAATAACTAGTAATCGCCAGTGTAAAGCCTTTCCATGACAGTTTTCTGTATTGTACAACTCAACCCTGGAACCGTATCTAATGCATAACGTAAACAATGGAACTCTAACAGTGCAATGCATAAATTCCCACATTATATTTACCTCCACTTGATACATAATCCAGTCAACTCTTCATGTTTAACAGCAAATTTGCAACAGAGTGTCTTAACTCAAAACTAGCAAGATCAGCATAACTATACTACAATGTATGTCAATTGTCAACACTTTTGCATTCGGTTCTGTGACAAGAATGAGCAGCATCTCATTGTAATTCTATTTTCTGTATTTACATTGCTACACTTGCTAATATCGATTTACAGATAAAGATACAATTATAATAACAAGTTCTCTTGTTCAAATTGGTATTACATACATGTCTGACACTTAGAAAGCCAGTTATTACATTCTGATGTATAATTCTGGCACAATATAGTAAGCAAAGGAACACATTTGAATCCATGACAAGACAAGGTAAATAATATTTGGTGTATTTGAGTTGTGCAATGTTTGTAATATATTGTAATCACATTCATTGACCGTAACTTATCTATTACTACATTGTTTGCTTAAACGAATAATTGAATAGCACATAATATTATTGTAATTGAAAACACAAATAAATACACATAGGTGTTAAATGGGATATTTTTGCATGTCATTAGTATTTGTATATTGCGTACGTGATTCGTGTACTTAAATAATAACTATTGATATATTGTATAGGTATAATGTGAATATGATAGGCACCTACTTGTATATCAATTTATTGACTTCGAGTTTGTACATACATGGAATAAGAATGTACATAGGAAAATGATGTATGCAGCTTTTAAAAAAAATATGCCAAAACAATTTTACAGTTTAATTTAGTACTTACGATTTACCTAGTGGATATATTATGCAAAATAATGTGTTTACATCTGAATAAATGGAAAATTTCATTATTTTTTCCCGAAGTGTGCTACGTGTGTCGCAGATTGATTTTAATGCTTTTAACCGAAAATATTGTTGGACACATCCTTAAATTTTCCATTTTTTGTGTTACAGTAAAATTTTGGCATAACTATGAATGAGCTTGCTGAATACAAATGAAACTAATCGTGTATGTAATTAATACTAATAAATGTGATACAAGGTTCTGCCAAAATTTACAATATTTGTTTAGGCACGCGTATTAGCATTTAGCGTACCACTAAATGAGTACCGTTACCGTATATTATTTCAGTGTAGTTTATAAACTGCAGTCCACTTTGTTAAGCAACCAAAACATACGCTGAGTTACTAACAATGAGTACTGCATAATTTGTATGTATAAATAGGTAGATATGTTATTAATGAATAGCCCCACAATGTGTTTTAATGGGTAGTTATTATTTACATATGGTAGTGCTTTATGTTTACATAATTCTCCATGTTCACATTCATTAGCTATTGTATTATGACAACAATGTGTTTATAAAATACTTTATTCGTAACCATTTAAGTAGATTACAGACTGTAGTAACTATGAGCTAAAATCATGATCACATCACGTCACAACATTGCACATTATGTTTCTACTCTGTGGCATTCATTCAGAATTCTGCAAAAAAGCACGTTTAAAATGATTTCTACGCACTTTACAATATAGATGAAATTCTAAGCAGGTATTTGCAATACCTATTTACATACGTTTAGTAAATATTTGTTCACAGCACAAGTTATACTGTACTATAGTTATTTCTACCTGAAAAGGCTTGCAATTGCAACTATGTCGATGCAAAAATGCAGCGTAGCTAATATAATTGAGGAATTGCTATTTAACCTACTGTCTTACTTACTACACAATGGAAAATAATGTTTTTAATATTATCTGTATATGCAGAAGGCAGAAGCACGAATTCCATTTTCAGAGACGTTCTGATGAAAAGTTAGAGTAGTAAATACAACAAGATATGTAAAGGTACATGAAGATAACTATGTATGTATTTACCAAGAAAAATTGCATTAGGTGTCATTAGATATACGAAGCTAGTAGTTAACTTGAAATTGTTTTATACGCGAAAGGCAAGGCCAACTGTCCATTTCGCTAGTTGAGTTAAATAGATGGTGCGTA